>JBBPKS010000448.1:0-12775 GCA_038089355.1 Pulveroboletus ridleyi | reverse complement strand
CAAGTGGCCAAAGCTGGGGATACCAGCTGAGGACGCACCCTTTATATATTGCAGGGAATGGCGCACAGACCAGGCTGTGCTACAGATAAGGTGTGAATAGATACTACGTATGGTAAGTGATATCCCACGGGTGTGGGAGGGTTCTGTGACATGGAAGCATAGTGACGGTAATTAAATGAGTGAGGTGACCACGTGTTATGACGTCATATGATGTCATGGTCTAGGCCGTGTCATGTGATCTGGTCATGTGACCGGTGGACGAGTGAAGAGCAAAAGAAAAATAATTAGGTCAGCGTATACGATATAACACAATGTGTCTCACATTGTAATAAGTCAGTTTGAAGTCCTCCCTGACCTACACCCTCATTTCTTGATTCCATGTCTCAGAGAAGCTGAAGTTCCTGAGCAGAGAGTTGTCATTACACCAAATGTATGTTGATCTGGCTTTCCATTCATCTTTTCATTGACTCATGAGATTACAAGAAACTATACTGTGCAGTAAACATCCAGCATGATTGTGAAACCTCACACTGCAATGCTATCTGTGACATGTATTGGTACTGTTACGCTTGATCCCAAAGGGTCTAGCGTGAACTTGGCGAGGGTCCTAAGTATCAAATATAGTGCCCAGTCACTTATCTGATGACACACGACCTCTGTTGTCACACAACATGTCTAGTCCCCTGACCCACTTGAACCTACCACTGGCTAGATAGCTCAGATGGTAGAGCTACTGGTAATTATCCAGGCGGTTCTGGGTTCAATCCCCAGTCTGGCCATCTTTTCACTTTGTGTGCCACACTTGTAACTCTGATACTAAGATACGAAGACAAGGGGGTATCTTGCTGACAGCAAGGTCAAAGGTTTGTCCTGGTGTGAACCAGACGATGGACTTCCCAGTGAAGCGGGTGGACCGAGGACAATCCCTTGTGATCGGGACGAGACGCAGGGGAAAGCTAAAGCGCTCACTCAGGTATAGAGCGAAGACACACAAAGAGGAAAGTTAGGATGTATATGCCAAGTAGGTCTAAGCTGGGGTACAGGAGATCTACTTGGGGTTTATATACAAGAGCAATGAAACGCTGAGTAATCATATAGAATCGGAAAAAACATGAAAGAACAAAGTGGCTGACTGATCGTTGAGTCAGCGAGCCAATAGCGAAAGTCGCTTAGTTAGTAAGCAAAGAACTCCATGGAAGGAGGAAGAACAAAAGAACATATGACTAAGGGAATATGGACTTAGCATGACGAGAGCTAAGTGAGGAGAGATAAGTCTGAAAGAGAAGAAAAGGAAACAGGATATGGGTACAAATTGTAACATTACCCCCGGTTTAGGGTGTTGAGTCCACGACGAAGACTAGAAATTGCCGTACGAGGGGCCCAGAGAGCCCGTGATATTGCCCCATCCAACCTCATCAATGACATCCTTGATGTTGGCTGACTTGGGAGAAGGTGCACAAGGTGCAGGGACCAGGATGGGACGGCGTGAGTGGTATTGGCAACGTGGGTGGTGGTTTGGTGGTGATGGCGGGGAGCAACAGGAGCAACGGGAGGAGGAAGAAGATGAAGATGAAGACAGTGGGGGCGAGCGATGAGAGACCCGGTCAGGACAGAGGTATTGCGGGTGTCCTGGTTTCCTGATCTTGCAGGTGGGACAGACATAGAGGAGGCAGTGGACTCGCCAATGCCCGAGGACATGGCATTTATGGCAGGCATCTTTGTAGCAGGGGTGGTCTTGTGGGAGGGGAAAAAGGTGTTCCCGCCAGAGGTCCTCTTCCTCCCAGGGGGTGCGTCTGTTGGGGCTGGTAGCGATGACGTCGTCGGCGTCCAACTGCACTCGGGTTATGAAGGGAATATACTCCCCTTGGTCTTTCTTTCTGGCTCACAGAGAGGAGTAAGCCATGTCGGCCATATACCCATCCAATTCTTCGAGCCAATCCCCAAGGTCCAGCTGGTAAGCCAATTCTCCCAGAGCGGCAGTCCCGAGCTCTTGAATGGATAGTAACGCTGACCGTTGCATAGTATATTCAGGGAGGCGAAGTTTCTGTATGATAGCAGGGATTCTAGCCAACTGACGGTATGCCTGGGTGAGGTATAGAAGAGGTGACCCGGGTTGGAGGTGCCGGTCAATGGGTACGGCGAGACGGGAGTTGGTCAAGTGTGCCTGGAGGACAGTGTGATATTCCTCATCAGGGTATCCTTCCCTGAATCGGTGGGCATGGAACGGGAGGTCAGATTCTACTGGGAAGGTTTCCTCCTTGTTACGATCAGGGGCGATACGCCCTGTGGGGTCCCCCCAGCTGAAGGAGACGATACGATCTCCTTGGGTAGGTAAGGGGCGAGGGGTATTGATGCGTCGGGAAGGCATCTCCATTGGGGTGGCAAAGTAGGAATCCCCAGAGGTCGTAGAGTGTGGGGAGGATGGGGTCACTGACGACTCAGTGGAAAGGCTACTAGAGAACGCATCAACAGCGTCAGACGGAAGAAGTAGCAGAATAGAAGACTCAGCGTCCTCAGCAGGGGGTGGAGGTGATGCCATCCACTGATCGTCAGGTGGAGAGCTCTGGCTAGGTCATTGGGTGACAGTTCCCTGAGGGACGAGGGGGGAAGTGACATGGGGGCGAGAGAAGGTAGGGCTGGTGGACATGGTATGGATGGCTTTGACAGAGATGGAGGGATGAGATTGAGGGAAGATCTTTGGGTGGAGGCATTTATAAGCATTGAGGGCGGCCTTGGCATTAGTCAGGTCAGATTTGTTTTGCCAAGAGTCTTCGTCAGCGGTATAACCCTTCCACCTGATCAGGAACTGCTGGTGGGTTGGGGTTCCTTTATGCTGTATGATTTTTTCAACTTCATATTCTTCTTCTCCTTCTATTAGCTCCGGAGGTGGGGCCGGGTAATTCGGGCCATGGACGTTGTTTTTGCGATAGGATGATAAGAGGGAAGCATGGAACACGGGGTGGATCCTCCAGGTTTTAGGAAGACAGAGGCGGTAGGAGATAGGAGATAAGACTTCAGTAATGGTAAACAGACCTTCCTGTTTAGGTGCGAATTTAGGGGAGGTGAGGGATCATTTCAGATTTTGTGCTTCCAACCAGACCTTATCTCCTTGCTTCCAGGGGGTGAATCCGCATGTATTATGCGATTTCATGACTTGGCGTGCGAGCTCATGGGATGCCAGGGCTTCATCATGGAAGCGGGAGAGCATATCTAATCTTGTTTTGACAGCGGGTAGTGGGGTTTCCACAATGATCGTGGGTAATGGTTTGGGTTCATATCCCATCATAAGGAAGAAGGGGGATTGATTGGTTACGGAGTGAGGGCGGTGGTTATGCGTGAATTCAGCCATCAGAATATGTTCTGCCCATTCGGTAGGATTTTGGTGGCAGAATAGTTGGAGGTAGGTCTCGACCTCTTGGTTGACTCGTTCGGTTTCACCATCAGTCTGTGGGTGGTAGGCAGTGGAAAGTGCGAGTTGATATCTGACAAGCTTTGCCAGGGATTTGGCAAATTCAGAGGCGAATTGTGGGCCACAATCAGAGATGATTTTATCATAGAGTCCGAATCGGGTGTATACTTTGTGGAAGAAAAGGTGGGCGATTCCTTCCACAGTGATGGTCTTTCAAGTAGGGCATAAAATTACCCCCTTCGTAAGCCCATGGTCGACCACGACCAAGAGACTATCAAAGCTGGAGGATTCCGGGAGATCCATGATGAGATCACAGGAGATTTGCTGGAAGGGGCGAGTGCAGGAGGAGATGGGGGTGAGGGGAGCAACCGTGGGGTGTGTATTCGCCTTCATCTGTTGACAGGGTCCGCAACCTTCGACAAAGCAGTGGACAAAGGAGGCCAGCCCGGGCTATCAATAATTGCGGGAGACAAGTTGACGAGTCTTAAGGTAGCCAGGGTGGCCCGTGGAGGGGTGATCATGAGCACAAGAGACGACCTCATGCCGGAGGGCATCAGGTACGTAAACGTGGCCCTGGTAGGTGAGGATACCAGTGTTGTATGACCAATCAGACAGGCGGGAGCGGAATTTGGAGGCAACTGATCCCTCGAGTGTGTGAAGGGCATCAGTGACAACAGGGTCGGAAGGAGAGGAGGCAGCAAGCTTGGTGGCGAGATCAGTATCGATAAGTTTGACAAAGAGGTCATCAGGGAGGAGAACGACATCCTCATTGTCGGCATTATCAGAAGATACAAAGTCCGGCTGATGAGACAGGGCATCTGGGGCAGAAAGGGCAGAGCCGGGGACATGGGTGAACTTCAAGTCGAAGTCGGCAAGGTCCAAGAGCCACCAAGCCTGCCAACGGTTAAGCTTGTGAGGCTTGCGGAAGTAGGTAAGGTTCTTGTGGTCTGTGAGGACAGAGACCACGAAAGGGGATCCATGAAGGTGGTGGCGCCATGCTTTGAGGGTGTGAATGACGGTGAGGAGTTCTCGGTCATAGATATCGTAGTTCTGCTCTGTGGAGCAGAAGGACTGGGAGAGGTAGGCATATGGATGAAGGTCACCATTGCCATCGGGTTGAAGGAGGACACCACCCGTTGCCCATTTGGATGCGTCGGTGGTGATAGAGAACAGCTTTGTGGGATCAGGCAGAAGTAGGACCGGTGCAGACGTGAACATTGTTTTCAAGGAGGTAAAGGC
This sequence comes from Pulveroboletus ridleyi, assembly GCA_038089355.1. NCBI lineage: Eukaryota > Fungi > Basidiomycota > Agaricomycetes > Boletales > Boletaceae > Pulveroboletus > Pulveroboletus ridleyi. The sequence continues at coordinate 8,127 of JBBPKS010000448.1, read as the reverse complement.
CTCTGCACACGCAGGGGACCAGTCCCAGGGGTGGTTCTTCTTGGTGAGGTCGAGGAGCGAGCGAGCGATGGTGGAGTAATTAGGAATGAACCACCGGTAGAAGTTGGCAAAGCCAAGGAAGGATTGGACATCCTTGACTTTTAGAGGGGTAGGCCAGTCGGCAATCCCTGTGAGTTTCACAGGATCCATGGCAAGTTCTCCTGGTTTGACTACCATCCCGAGGTATTCAACTTCGGTGGTGGCGAAGTCGCATTTCTCCAATTTAAGTGTAAGGGGGCAATAGCCCCTGTAGATACTAAATAGGGTAATAACCCCTGATTACGCACTTACGAGCGCATGTGATACGAGGTAATCACATGTGCAGTAGGTAGATAAAAAGGAGAGGCCCGTCCTGGTGACAGGCCAATCCTCATACGTTACTCCTACACTACTCATCTGTGAATACCACTCGGTATACTTCACCTGTGTGAGTAAGGAGTGAGGACAGGGTGCAGAGCACCCAATACAACAACCTTACAATTTTTTGAAGTGCGAAAACGTGTATTCACGATGAGTCACATGGTGACCCGCAGCCAAGTGAAGTTGACGGTAGCCAGACCGTCAGGACGAGGGGAAAACCCCTCAACAGGTAGCTCATGACCACCCAGGACTCCCGAGGAAATCCCGAGGGATCCTAAGGTTGTCAAGAAAGGGGTAAAAACCCCGACAATGGGCCAGATGCTGGGACCGAGCACAGAACCCGGGCCTGGCGCAGCAGCAGCAGAGGAGGCACAGGCCTCCCAGACGCTGAGCAGCATCAAGGACAGCAGAGGAAGGGCAGCGGAAGCTGACCCCGCCCTCATGAGCCCATTAACCCTGCAACCCAAGAACGTCGAACATTCACTGACCTCGCTGGAGGCGTCACCAGGCCCGAGGGCCGAGAGCCCACTCATACAGGCCTACATGGGGGGCATGTCACCCCCACTGAGGGACCAATCCGAGGGAGGTGTACCCATTGATCCTGGAACGGCCCTCGCCACCATCAATGAATTCCTCACGGACATGCAACGTCAATGGTTGAGGTATGATGTGGGACCTGAGGGGTTCCACAATCACGGGATCAATCCCGGGCAGCATAATGCTGTGATGCTGGAACAATTGTGATGAAGATTCACAGATGATGATGGGACATCCAACCAGGCGATAAGCCCAGTGCCCATCAAGGCGGACCTCACGTCCCATAGCGAGGCGGGCGGCCTAGTGAGGCGAGGGATGGCAACGTCCCATAGCCAAAGTGCCCCCGCTAGTCGCACGACGACAGAACGGGGCCTCGCCCCTAATATGCCAAATCGACCAGCATACCTCTCGGGTCGGGATTCCAACATCATGTGCCATCTGTACAGCACCCCAGGACAGAGGGAGAGAGCCCTCCTGCATCGAATGGCACGGGATCATGCTGTAGCAGCGAATAATGCTGCAAAGGACAGCCAACCGTCTGGTAATGGACCTGTTCAGGGAAACCACAGTCGTGACACCAATGAGGGCCGACTACCTGCCCCACGCCAAGAGGTACGGCCTCACAGGCGACGTGATGCAGAGGAGGGTGACCTTCCATGGGGAGGACCCCTTGATGGGGGACCCCCAAACGACCCGGATGATCCAGGGGATCCGGATGACAGTAGTCAATCCGATGGCCAGTCTGACGGCCAATCCGATGGCCAATCTGACATGAGGAGTGGCGGAGGTGAGCCCGCCGGACGACCTCATCGCCGGAATTATCTCAGGGGATTCACCCCTGGTAACGCACGCTACATGGATTACATGCAGCAGCAATACGTGCAGCGTATATGGGAACAAGTTGGGCAACCAACCGGCCCAGTAGGGCCTGAGGTGAAGGCGATGAATCCACCCAAACCAGGGAAGTACGGAGGTCAGGACGACCTCGAGAAGTTCAACGACTGGCTGAGCCAGTTGTTGAAGTACTTCCATATGTTCAAGGTCACCGGACCAGATCATGACGAGGATTGCGTACTGTACACAGGGTTGTACTTGGAGGACCTAGCCTCCCAGTGGTACGACCAGGAGGTCGAATCACCAGATCGAACGACCTGGTTCTGGTCCTTCAAGGACCTGATCACCGGGCTGTTTAAACACTTCGTGCTTGAGGCCTCAGTGCAGAACACAGCGGACCAGTACGACCACACAAGGTTTTCCCCCGAGAAGGGGGCCCTCGCCTTCTACAACGACCTCAGGCATCGTGCATACCAGATGGTACAGCCCCCGGACAATTATTCATTCAGGAGGAAGTTCCTCCATGGGTTGCCCCATACGATTATCTGTAGTATCTTCGAGGCTCGCGGTATATCGGCCAAGCACTCTAGCATCGAGGAAATCCTTGAGGAGGTCCGGCGGATGGAAACCGCCCAGAAGGCTATCAGCCTGCATATGAGAACGAGCCACTTTGGCTCTGGGGGGAAAACCTCCCAAGGACGAAGTGGTTCATACCCACAGGGAAAGAGGGTCGACGGGACCTCAGGTGACACGCACAAGTTCGTGCGTCGCAGTAACACGCTGTTCCGTCAAAGGACAGCCAACTCACCCAAGACTGTGAGTCCGGGCAAGACGGGAGCGGGTGCTCCCCAGTCAAAGGGTCCGACGACCCAGATGAGAGGACGGTCTCAACCACCGGGTAATGGAAAAATGCAGGGAATCACCTGCTTCCATTGTGGTAAGGAAGGCCATATGGCCAACCAGTGCGATCAACCTCGCAGGGATATACCACCAGCGGGAAAACCGCGACTGTACACTGTAGATATACAAGAACAAGGGGATGAACCCCTGACCAGCAGTAATGACACTGAACACGACAATGAGGCAGCGGCCCCTGTTGACCCTGAGCATGTAGCAGAGGCTACTGAGGGGGTCGATGACGACCCTGCCGATGAAGGTCGAGCAGTTGATGACCGTTTCAAGCTATATTCGGAGTGCTCGGACATCCAAGAAGACGACAAACCCGTCGCCTACTTGGGCACCATGCACGATCCACTGGACAACAACCAGTCTGTGCAGTGTGCGGCGATGGAAATCGCCAGTGGGGATTCACCCCCTTCAGGCCTTGGGCTACAAGGGGATGAGGACCCCCGGCCGAGATGGACATGGTCCCCGATATACGGGGTAATCCATGAGGGCAGCGATTGCCTCGAATATCGGCGACGTATTGCCCATATCACAGCTGATATCGACGAGGGAGATCCCTCACTGAGCGCAGCCCAGTCATACCCGTCGGAGCATGCTCAACGAGAGTACGACCGGGGCTGGGACGAGTGCGATTGCGCTCAAATGACAGGACACGGCCTTGATATCGACCATGTCCATGCAGCGATAGCTGAACTTGCGAAACAAATTTGCATTTTCGAGGGATACCGAGTGTTTCTCGCTCAGAACCTCAGATCCGAGGCAGTACGGGCATGCCCACATGCCTCATTTACCGGGCAGGAGGTCGCCACAACATACGATATCATCGTAGAGGAGCTCATAGAGCGATCCCCACTCTGGATCAGGATGTATCCGGATGACCTAGTGGTCGAGACCGCACATGGGTCGATAGTCATCTCACAGAATGGACCACCTGATCTCACGCAGGTGCGGTTGGCCGCGCTCGATGTAGCATGCCAAAGTGCGATGGGGGAAGTTAACCCCCATTCCTTCAGGTATGCAATGCATACACGGATAGGGCCTGGGGATAACCCCGGTAGTCGACCAGTGATCGCACCAGCACTACGCGCATGTGCGACAGCCCGGATCACCATCAATGGGTGTCTGGCCTACACGATGATCAACACCGGTAGTACCGGCAATTTCATGAGCCCCGCATTTGCGAAGGTCACCCGGATGGAGGTATACCCCCTCGCACAACAGCTCACGCTGCAACTGGGCTGCATAGGCAGCCACTCGAAGATCACCCATGGGAGTGAATCTTCTGTTGTTATTGGCGAGTTTACCGCCCGCACATATTTTGATGTAGCTAACATCAATCGCTACAATTGTATCCTGGGGATACCCTTCCTACGACAACACCACACCATTGTCAGCTTCGCATCTAACTCGTGGATTGTGGGGGGCACTACCGTCCCCCTTCTGGACGAATCCTCGTCCGGTGCTAGGGGCATTCACCGCCCCAGCATCACCCCGGTCTCCCACTGACTTTCGCACCCTACGACGGTGTCAACACCTCGTGAGGGCTCGAAGGAGGGGAAGGGGAGTAGCATAAAAACTACAAAAATTAAACACTCGAATGAAAAACGACTGCAGCTCGCAGTCATGAGATTACGTGAGGAGGATATACCCCACCTACAGAACCAATGGTTCCAGAAATACAAAAACCAACTGGGAGGAGTGAAACAAGCACTCCCCCCCCTGTGGGAGGTAAACCACCGGATCCCACTCATCGACGAAAGTAAGCAATATGCTTACCACCTTCCACGCTGTGCAGACGCACTGAAGCAGCAACTGTCGGATAAAATCCGACTATACACCACTGCAGGCTGGTGGGTAATGAAGAGTGTCCCACAGGCCGCCCCGATGCTGTGCATCCCAAAGAAGAGTGGAAAATTGCGGACAGTCATAGACTGCTGCAAGAGAAATGATAACACGGTAAAGGACATGATGCCCTTCCCGGATCAGGACCAGATCCGCATGGATGTGGCCCGAGCGAAGTATCGCTCAAAAATTGACCTGTCCAACGCGTATGAACAGGTCTGGGTGGAGCCAGAGGACGTCTGGAAGACGGCCTTCTCCACCATATACAGGACCTTCATCAGCCAGGTCATGCAGCAGGGGGACTGCAATGCCCCCGCGACGTTCCAACGTCTAATGACAGTGATCTTCCGAGATCACATCAAACAATTTGTATATGTCTATCTGGACGATATATTTGTCTATAGTGACACATTGGAGGACCATGAATGGCACCTCCAAATTGTGTTTGAAACACTGGTGAAGGCCGACTTCTACCTCGAAGAGGAGAAGTGTGACCTATACGCTGAGAGGCTGGATTGCTTCAGTCATTTGATTGACCAAAAGGGCATACACGCCGATAAGGACAAGATGTCCCACATCCGAAACTGGAGAACTCCTCGTTCGCTGAACGAGGTCCAACGGTTTGTCGGACTGGTGGAATACCTGGCACAGTTCATGCCAGACATGTCGGCGTATACTACGCCATTGACCAGGATACAATGGAATGGACATCCGTTCCAGTGGAGAGAAATCCACGACCGGTGTTTCCAGATCATTAAGGATCTGGCGTGTAAATTCCCTATCCTCAGGCCAATTGACCCGAGGAAGGATGAGCCTATATGGCTCGTGTGCGACGCATCCCTGTACGGGGTGGGCGCACTATACGGGCAAGGGCCCAACTGGAAGACATGTAGGCCCGCAGGCTTCATGTCGAAAAAGCTGAGCAATGCTCAGCAAAATTACCAAACATTTGAGCAGGAAACACTTGCCATAATTGAGGGGCTCCTCAAGTGGGAGGACAAACTCCTCGGCTTCAAGTTCATGATCGTAACCGATCATGAGGCACTCAGTTACCTCAAAATGCAGTGTAAGCTGTCCGGTAGGTAAGTCAGATGGCTTGACTACCTGTCGCGATTCGACGCTACCATCATCTACACGAAGGGCTCTGAGAACCTCATAGCGGACTGCTTGTCTCGCTACTACGAGAGTGAAGGGGGCAATATGGCCTCCGACAAAGAACCAGACTGGGCAAGCGCCGACGCCCGGTTAGATCCAGAGGGGGATGATCTTCCCCTCGACTGATGGCAAGAGCTGAAGCTCACTGCCATCAGCGGAGTACTGCGACAGAGCTCACGTCTGAAGGAAAAGCGGGAGAACCGCCTGGTAGAAGCCCAAGGAATGGCTTCAGCCGTGGAAAGGAGAATCGAGGACACTCCTCACACTAGTGTGGAGGAGGATCCGTTGATTCTCAAATCCGCCGAGGCCTCCAGGGCCCTACCCATCTCGTATGGGGCCGCGCCCGATTTCTTGGACACAATCCGTACGGGATACCGGGACAACACCCTCTTCTTGAAGGTAGTATCCCAGGTGGGGCATCACCCACAGTTCCTTACATGGGAGGGTCTCCTCTACACGAGAAATCGTGGCGAGGAGGAGGTACTATGCCTCCCGCAAGCTAAGTACAAGGGTGATGTAGTCACCGCCCTGGTCATCGACCAGGCACACAAAACACTGGGACACTTTGGATCCCAGAGAATGGCGGATTACATCCGCAGATGGTATTGGTGGCTGGGGCTTGGCCGAGAAGTAGACCGGTTCTGTCGAACCTGTCCTACATGCCAGGTCGCAAAGACCGACAATCAACGGCCTCAGGGCCTGCTGCATAGTCTGCCTGTGCCTGGGAGGCCCTGGGGCTCCATCGCCATGGATTTTGTGGGACCATTCCCGCTGAGTGGCGGACACGACTACCTGTGGGTGGTCCTGTGCTGCCTAACCTCTATGGTGCATCTGGTACCAGTCAGCACCACCGTTCGGGCTTCTGAGCTTGCAGGGAAATTCCTGCAGGAGGTAGTGTGACTACACGGATTACCGGAGACGATAGTCTCCGACCAAGATGCCAAGTTTACCTTGGCATTCTGGCGCAAACTGCACCACATGATGGGAGTGAAACTCCTGATGTCTATGGCGTTTCATCCGCAGACAGACGGTGCGTCTGAACGCGCGATCTGGAATGTAGTTCAGATACTACGCGTGCTGGTACAGCCCGACCAGAGGGATTGGGCAGACAAACTGCCCCTTACCGAGTTCGCGATTAACTCAAGCATCAGTGGCTTGACCAGGTTCACCCCGTTCGAACTAAACTACGGGCATATGCCCATTCTGATGCAATGCATCTCGCAGAGGTCCATGTCGAGCGCCCCAGGTGTTCGGAAGTTCGTTCACCAGGCCAGGGAGAACCTGGAGATGGCCCATGATGCCATCATAGAGAGCAGAGTGGTACAGACGCACCACGCAAATAAAAGGCAGAAGGAGGGAACCGCCCTCCAGGTCAATGACTGGGTCTATTTATCGACCCAGAACTTGGCGATGCCGAAGGGCAGGGCTCGAAAGCTCGTACCCAAATACATTGGACCTATGAAGGTCCTGGCGAGAGACGGTGTCAACGACACCTATACTCTGGAACTCCCTGTGGAGCTCCAGAAGCAGTGTATTCATCCGCAATTCCACGTAACCTTGCTACGTCGCTACGAAAAGAACAACGACGCGCTCTTCCTGAAGAGGGACGTGCACGCGTTCTACAATGTCGGATCATCCGACACTGATGAATGGTTGGTGGACGAAATACTAGCCCACCGCTGGGAAGGCCGAACGGCCCATTTCCTCGTCAAGTGGAACCTTGGAGATTCCACTTGGGAGCCCAGCTCCAATTGTCACAAGCTCGAGGCCCTAGACAGGTACCTCGAGCTCTATGGCATACAAAATGTACACCAGCTGCCTCGCAAGGCAACGAGTGCGCCAAGGCGCACGAACCCACCAAGTGGGTAACGTGATGGATCAATCAATCAATCGGTCCATGACACTAGCAAATAAACTAACCCATGTGACATGGTTGGAAAAAGAAAACAACAAACAAATAAAAATAAAAAATAAAAAAGTAGGTACAATAGTAACAAAGACATACAAGCACACCACGCATCCAAACAACTGGCACTGCCCCCGATTACACTCCCACGTCGCCGATCGTTCTTTTCATTTCCTTACGTAACATTTCCCCTTTCGGTTTATTTTACTTATATCATATCGTGTCCACCACCTCCTCTCTTCTTACCATCACCATCCCTGCGACAAGCATGTCCATGCATACCCGCTCACTAACCCCATCGTCCTCGTCCTCCCCCCATATCTCTCAGTCCCCAGAGGGCATCGACCACAGTCGATCCCTCTTGCGCAATCATGCACCGCCTGGAGGCTCATCCGCAAGGTCGGCCTCCCATGCTGGCTGCCACAGCAGCCGCACAATCAGCAGTGGCACCAAACAGCGCCGCGACCATTCCTCGTCGCGACAAGCATCGTCGTCGCCCGTCCCCTGGGCAGTGGATCTCCCACCCCCACTTGCCCACCCACAGTCAC
>JBBPKS010000447.1:0-12801 GCA_038089355.1 Pulveroboletus ridleyi | reverse complement strand
GCTCTAAGCAACAATCAGGATCTGGTTAAGATCTGGTTGATGCTCTTGACCAGAGATCTACTGCAGATCAATGATCTATGGAGATAAATAAGCTAAGTGATCAGACCTACAATCAGATATGAAATATGTATAAATGAGCAATGAGTAAGCAGATGATAAATAGAATAGAATGATGTCATGGGATCTAGCTTATGGCATAATGGTGATGACATAACCTGATATCAATGGAAAGATACAAGTGAGGCTAGATCATCACCTGAATAGTAGATAATGTCAAGCCTGGTTCCTCCGGACTCAAGTCTGAACAGAGTTCCGAAGGTTAGTATACGAAGTTCGTAAGGAGGAACGAACGAAGTTTGGAGCGGCAAGGGGATACCTAGGAGGACGTTGGTGCAGGACTTATGTGTTGCGCCCTTGCCTAGGCTCTGTCCTCATATTTCGTAGGGAAGGGGGAGAGAGAGGAGAGAGAAGGGAGTTGGATGAGAGACGGGAGGTGACTGGTTTGATATTCGTACTGAGGTACAGAAGCGGAGTACAGGAAGCTTATATACTGAAGTCCAGTCCGGAGTTCGGACGGAGGAATGGAGGGTCGTATGGTAAGGTACATCGGGTAAGAGGGAAACATATGGAGACGGGAGGCATACGTAGTGAAAGCATGTGGTGTGGCGAAGGGTCGAAGGGATGATACTAAGGGTCGTAACTAAAGAATGGAGGGTCGAAGGTATAAAGGGAATACTAAATAAGGAAAGCAAGAAAGTCCGATACTCGGAGAATGGAGTCTGGTATGAAGGAACGAAGTCCGGAGAACGGAGAACGGAGAAAGAGTAAAAGGTCCGGAGGTCCAGAGATCAGAGTGGATATGACAGATAAATAAAGGGTTTGCTAAGGTAATTGGATGAATTAAGGGTAGGATTGACAGATTGATAGCTCTTTCATGATTTTATGGGTGATGGTGCATGGCTGTTCTTAGTTGGTGGAGTGATTTGTCTGGTTAATTCCGATAACGAACAAGACCTTAACCTGCTAAATAGCCAGGCTGGCTTTGGCTGGTCTCTGGCTTCTTAGAGGGACTGTCAGCATCTAACTGATGGAAGTTTGAGGCAATAACAGATCTGTGATGCCCTTAGATGTTCTGGGCTGCACACATGCTATACTGACAGAGCCAGCGAGTTTATTTCCTTGACCAGAAGGTCTGGGTAATCTTGTGAAACTCTGTTATACTGGGGATAGAGTATTGCAATTATTGCTCTTTAATGAGGAATTCCTAGTAAGCATAAGTCATCAGCTCACATTGATTATGTCTCTGCCCTTTGTACACACTGCATGTTGCTACTACTGATTGAATGGCTTAGTGAGGGTGACTACTAAATGTGAAACATTGAAAGGGGGGGAACTACTCTGCATGCGGCCTTGGAAGATAAACCTAATCACAGATGGCCACTGCTCCTGTGGGTACATCTCCTTGTGGTACCACCTGGGTTATGTTAAGTCTCCCACACCTACACCCCATCTTGAACATGCTCAAAAAGCTCAATGCTTGAGCATCCTTGATGTCACTGGAGTACATACCCTGGCTTGATAGGTATGAGTTAACTGTCTTGACCAACATGGGTATGATAACCCCTTGATTGCACCCTACAATAGATTCATAATGGATCATCCTCACTGTCTACTGTCTGGTTGCACATTTAGGGGTGGTCAATAGGGTCTCATGAACCAGCTAGTATGCATACCTAGCATGCAAATGACCATTACAAATGCAGGCAATAATAATTGCACCCCACAAAATGGTTAGACCATGAACAACTAGTGCCTGCCATCTAGGGTACCCCCAGCCTGGTGAGACTAAGTCCCCTACCAGACCGATTCCCTAATAAGTAACACCTTGGATAAAACTTTGTGATAGCAAATGTAATAAATGTATTTACCCTATATGCTGATCGAGTACCAAATGAGGAAGCAAATGTCATGTGAACAATGAGGACCCATCTATCATTCCCACCCTCAGGTGACTTAGTCCCTGAGCGGCAAACTCAGGAAATGATAGAAGGTACACATTGTAACTGCATGCCCACCAGCCTTGACAGAAGAGGATCCAATCCTGACTGTCAAATTAACTGGGGGTGCTACACCTGATAGATAACCCTGAGGAACATGCACTATGCTCATGGTAGTCTAAACTGACAAGGGTGAATACCCTATGTAACCGATGGCAAAGAACATGGTAAATGCTACAAAGTCAATGACTCCAACAAAGGAGGAAATAAGAGTCAAGATATAAAAAGGAGACCTATGAGATATCTTGGACCTGCATCATCTACATCCTGTCCCTCCTTTAAATCACTCATTACTTAGTTTTTGCTATGTCCCCCTTCCTCTCTCTATCAGTCATGTCTCACCCTGGAACCCCCCTGAAAAGGGGAACCAAGGATGATATGATGATGCCTGGCTTGAAGAAGAAAGCCAGACCAAGCACCATGATGGATGTTGCCTCTACCCCTAAGGCTACTTAGCAGCCGAAGGATGGAGCCAGGATGGAGGTGGACCCCCCTGCCTGTTCTAATGCATTCTACATAATGTGTCACTTCCCCTCTGCATCTGCCATCCCTCTCTTGTTCTTAGAGAGATTGGCCATGGCAAAAGAGGTAGAAAAGATGGCAGTTGCTTGGTCCCTAGACCCAAGTGTCAAACTAACACCCTCTCAGGTGAATGGGATAGAGACATCTGTCAGAACACGTTCATTTCACGTTTATTTCCCTTCATGTTATTTCCCTTTATCTTATCTTATCAGCACAAGACAATCATATCTTATCCAAATCAAGGTAGATCCTTCTAGAAGATTCTATTACATCATAGGCTAGACCATGACGTCATTCCATTTCTAACTTATTCATCCATCATATTTAAGGTTATGTTCCGATCATTATTTAATATCTGTTAGTAATCGCCCTCAGCCCGAGATACAGGGTTTACTTAGGGTTTTGGGCTTAGATAGTAGTATATAGTCATAGCACTCACTTGTAGATTAAGCTCGTGCTTGATATTTTAGTCCTTTCGCTCTCATTTCTAGAGTGAAGGCCCAGACTTTCCTTTGGCATACTTTATGCTTTAGGTTTGTTCCTGACATAATATCAAGCACACTACCCTTTCTCCCTCCGACTTCAGCACGCTTCTTGTCGTCGTCCTAGGTTTACCCCCTCCACCCCTTCTGTTCACTCTGCCTAGTCCGTGATACTTTATCCGGCTAGTTTCTCCGCTTCCTCCATTTTGCGTCCAGGCTTTCACTGCCGTTCAAGACGACACACCTTTCCTTCAGTCACGCCTAGCTGGTCAATACTTTATCCCACTAGCAAAGCACCACAACGTTTGTCGGCAATGTTACTGAGAAGAACCGTCATCAAGTATCTGTTGCATCAGGAGCCCCCGTGCGCTCGAGCAGTCCTATCAATCAGAACCATCACAATTGTCAAACCGTCGTTGTCGGTGTTACAAGAAACCGTTCAGAACACGACTCCCAAGCACGAGGATAAACTGCTGCCAACCTGCCATCGTTACGAGAAGAAAAGAAGAAAAGCCGCTTCCTCCGGCATGAGGTAAAACTGCATCATTACGATCTCCACTTCCGCCTAGTATGAGCACTTTGCATCGGCTAGTTCCCTCAATTTGCCTAGGTGCTGAAAGTTTCGTTCGCCCTAGATCTGTTTTACCCCCACTCCATTACCGCATGTCTCCGCCGCAAGGCGTTGAGTTTTTATTGTATCCCCATAGATCGAGATTTACAACAACCTGAGCTGGTGACAAGAACTCCCACTTGCAAGACACAACCGTTATGACTTCAAAAGGAGCTTAGGCTCTCCGTCCTGAGCATGACATTAAACAGCTAAAGGTCCCAGGCATTGACGGTTAAACTGCCCAAGAAAGGAGGCTCCACCTTCCGTTAGCCCAGCCAGCTTAAACCGGCTGTCTGATCCTCAGGACACATAGAGGCATAGAGTACGGATACCGCTTGAAGGATCCCCGCGTACCATGGTTACCAGGTATACAATGCGGCCGTCCACCACCACATAAATTAGGATAACGTTGCTGTTGCCCATAGTGCACTAGGGCGGGATCTCTGTGATTTGAGTCCCCAGGTTCGCGGAATACCTGAGACGTCCGTTGGAGAACGCTCCGTTACAGTGTTGTACGACACCGGGTTTCACCCGTCTACCCTTTTGCTGGAACCCCAACTGGTCATAGCAACCTGCCGTTATGAAGATTACGACTTTGTTATGAGACACCATATTCCTGCATTCGGTCTAGACTCACTGGGAAGTCTGTATAAGAGGACCCGGCAGAGAGACAAAGCATTACAACTACCAGTCATGCCCGCCGCTCGTCGTCAACGAGCCATACCCCCGTTGAGCCAAATCTTATGATCAGCTCTCAATGCGACATTCTACCAGCTGCCGACCGTCACCTGTCGCCACCGTCGCAACCCACCATCCTCGTCATCACGTCCACCCGCACGACCGACCACTCCGCCCATCCTGAGTACGATGGAAAACCACTCACAACACCTGACTTTGCCCCCAGCTCCCGACAGCCACTGCTCCATCAGACCCCACGACACTCCGAGACACGAAGGAGGTTACAGCATAGAGCTGAGAGGACCAGGAGTACCCGGCCGAGAGGAATTATTTAGAGCGGGTGAGGTAGTACCTATCGCTCAAACCAGAGAAGACAGAAACGGAGGACGATTCCTACAAGAGGTGGTAGATGCGTATGACGCGCTACTCAGATTCTCCACATAGAGGTTACACCGTCCATCCTACCTTTTAGGGAACACCCACAAGCCATCTCCCACGTGCGCTCCCCCTTAGCGCCCCCTATAGGTCACATGTACATCCTCATAGCCACCCCTCTGCCATTGGCTCCATCTCACCCCTATCATTTGTTCTGCCATTTATAGGCTGTCCTTCAGGACGAAGGACTTTGAGAAGGAGGTGAATAGGCGAGTGCGATACTATGAGAAAGAGCATCGACTGAGTGTAGCGAAGGAGTGCTCTTATGAGCATTCTGCTGCTGAATGCAATAAAGCAGCTAGCGCGCGAGCCCAAAAAGCGAAGCTTTTTTTCTCGCTTGCCCATACCCGGAGTTTATGGCTTGAGAAGGAGGTGAATAGGATACAAACCCTCAACATCCCTCAAATTTCCTCGATCCCTCGCCAAAGAAGCCGTTACATCCTGGGCAAGATGTAAAACTGAACCAACAACATCCCGGACACGATGTAAAACTGCACCACGCTCATCCTCAGCAAGATGTAAAACTACTCAAGACCTCCTGAGAAAGAGATTAAACTTTTCACCAAGGTCTCAGAGCTAGACATTAAAAGAGCTGCCTACACCGGCGCATGTGAATAAACCGCGCACCGTCTCCCGAACACGAGAGTAAACCGTTCAATTACCAGAAGCCGTGAGTGAGTCATCGCCGGCCAAAGGTTCCCGACTCCTGGATATCAAGTATAAACCATCTGCAAGGTCTGAGAAGACATAAAACTACGCTACCTCCTTAGCACGAGACTAAACTGCTTTATTCAAGAAGTCAAGGTGTCCTAAGCAAGATGTTAAAGCTGCTCACGGAAAGAGACAGGTCGATTACAAGACCTCGTAAAACCGTTATCCGACCACACCCCCTCCTTCAACTCGTTTTCGTTAAGTCAATTGCCAGACTACATAAACCGGCTACCGCTCCCCCAGGTCATTCGCAAGACCAGATAAATTGCCACGCCTCGGAAGCACTTAGCAACTGATCCCAACCACCCGAGAGAAAGAGAAAGAGAGATAGGAGTCGAGTCTCCTTTATCAAAACCATTGCAGTTAGAGCATCTGGAGAAAGCTCACCCCTCTAATTGGTCCCTCATCACCAGAAGCCCTGCTTCAAAGCCGATACACGAGAACCCCGTTCTCACTTGGTTCGTTTGATACCAGAAGCAATTCAAAATCAATCCGCCGAATCGTTGACACGATCTCACCCCGTTACGACGTCACGTCATAGACATACCCTTGATCGCGTATGCAGTCAAATCTCTGCGTTATCAAAATAATCCTGCCTAGACATCCGCAGTAAAACTGTCAAGGGAAATTAGTTCCCATATACCTGATTTCTCCCATCCGAAGAAAATCGTTAAATCTCAAAAAAAATCAAAAAACCACTCACAAAATCCTCATCACGACCCACGAATCAGAGCATGATCGCCACCATCCGGTCATAGTTTCATGACTATACCACATAATTCAGACTATCAGTCGCTGCGCAACAAATCCTGTTTTGTGTACGAATCTCCATGATCTATACCCGATTCGAGCAAGCCTCATCTCGGTTGTGAAATCATGAAATCATGACATAATGTCACTCCATCCGCCACTTCCGGACGCTAATCTAAGAAGCTGTGCGATCAATCCCCGCACCCGAAGGTTCTGCTAGATCATTTAGCCGATCTTCACATCTAGCCGTTCGGACACCCGTCAATTGATCTGATCAAAAAGCCATCCCCGTTCGAGACATTAAACCCAAATAACGCTGCTCGAGGAACCGAGCATCATTGCTGCCTTTCCCAAGACACCCGAGTCCAAGCCCATTCTAGCGATTTATCGCCGGGACGTCGATTGTGAGAAGGAGGTGATAAGCGAGCTGAAAGCGAGCTCATGATGAGCAAGCGAAGCTTGCGAGTGTACTGCAAGCGCAAGCGAGCCGCTGCTATGCAGCGAGTACATGAGCAAAAAAGCAAAGCTTTTTTCCCTTCGTTGCTGACCAAAGCATCAACCATCACCAGTTGAAGAATGTCAGCTCCTCAGTATGCTACCCGCGCTCGAACCCCTTATGACACCCTTTACGAAACTCTGCCTCTCGTTGGTGGTGTTGTTCTCGATATTTCCCCCATCGCACACATCCCAACTCATTCTCTTTGGTCCCCCCCAATAGTCTCTCTGGAGTTCAACCTTGAGAAGGAGGTAATGTCAGAACACGTTCATTTCACGTTTATTTCCCTTCATATTATTTCCCTTTATCTTATCTTATCAGCACAAGACAATCATATCTTATCCAAATCAAGGTAGATCCTTCTAGAAGATTCTATTACATCATAGGCTAGACCATGACGTCATTCCATTTCTAACTTATTCATCCATCATATTTAAGGTTATGTTCCGATCATTATTTAATATCTGTTAGTAATCGCCCTCAGCCCGAGATACAGGGTTTACTTAGGGTTTTGGGCTTAGATAGTAGTATATAGTTGTAGCACTCGCTTGTAGATTAAGCTCGTGCTTGATGTTTTAGTCCTTTCGCTCTCATTTCTAGAGTGAAGGCCCGGACTTTCCTTTGGCATACTTTATGCTTTAGGTTTGTTCCTGACAACATCCCTGACCAGGGACAGAAGAGTTCTCAATAGAGAACTCTTCCAACATGGAGTTATCTGGACTGGGTTGAATACCAGGAGCTCTAATCACAGGGTCATCTCCCAGATAAATCATGAGCCTTCTGTCACCTTCATCCAAGGACTCTGGCCATACCCCTTGGCCGATGAAGGAGTTTTCTTGAACCTGCTGTGGCTTATTAACTGGACTCCATGAATGGACCTTGAAATGGCAATGCTGATTCTTACTGAATTCACAAATAAAGGTGGTGTAATCTACAATATCCCTGTGTAAGTGTCTTTCCACTCCTAATTTATTATACTCACCTCTCTCACAGAGACAGGAAATCCACAAGCTCCTGGGGTATTCACCTGAGCAGTCAAACTGCCTGGCAAGTCTGGATGGAGCTTGAAGCCAGTGAGATTGTGGTATTGGGAACTACCGTCGCTATGAAGAAGTTAGAGGTACATAAGTCCCTCCTGCTACTCATATCTTCCTTACAGTATTAACAGAACATTGTAGCTGTATCCTCTGTGTATTGGATATAACCTAATCAAGGGATGTCACAAACCAGAGGACTGTTTCCGGCTCAAGATCCTCAACAGAATCCAAGCCTGGGATCAGCTACCTCTGATTAGGATAGCCCATGGTAAGATCCAATGGACCAACACCCCTCCTGACCTAGATGTTCAGCCGGCCCTCCAATCCCTCCTCACTGCCAAGAAGGATTTTCAGACTCAGGTGACCTCACTGGAAACCCAGCTGATGATGCTTCAAAAATGGGCTGATGCTCTGGAGGCCTTGCTCCAAGCCAAGTTCAAGGCAGAGACCATCTCATCCTTGACCCAGAAAGAGAAGAAGAAGGGGAAGGAACAAGGGGGAAAGCAGAGGACCCAGAAGGATAAGGATCAGAGGAGCAAGGAATAATCTCTTCTTGTTTACCTACATATCATCCTTTACTCTCTTTCTCTTCATCTACTTTGTCTTGTTCATGTCTCTAGTTCAACCACTACTCCTTATCTGACAACTCCTTTCTTTATCCTGTAATGGCATCTTGGCTTGGACAATTGAATTTCCATGCAGCAATGCATGTTTGCCTATGGTAAAGCACATAGCAAATGCTGTAACACCCAACAACACCAACAAAGGATGATACATGAGGGTAGAGATATAAAAAGGATCCTATGGAATGCCTAGGATCCTTACCACCTACACTTCATTCCTCCTTTCATGTTGTTTGTTACCCAGTCTTTACTATGGCCCCCTCCCTCCCTTCGTCTACCACACCCTGCCCTGGAACCCCCCTAAAAAGGGAAACCAAGGATGATGAAGCAACATCAGGCTCCAAGAAGAAGCCCCAACCGAGTGTTGTGATAGACCCGACTGCTACTCCTAGGGTTGCTCAGCAGACCAAGGATAGGGCCAAGATGGAGGTGGACCCCCCTGTCATTATGCAAAACCTCTACATATTGAACACCTTCACCTCTGTGCTGGCCATCCCACTCTCATTCCTCGAGAAGTTGGCCACAGCAAAGGAAGTGGACAAGATGACTGTCACTTGGGCCTTAGACCCTAGTGCAACACTAACGTCATCTCAGGTTGTCTTGATTGAGTCATCTCTCTCCAAGGAAGGTAGAGTCCTCAGCAGAAAGCTCTTCTGCTGTGGAGTCATTTGGACTGGGCTAAGAAACAGGAGCTCCAACCACTGGGTCGTCTCCCAGATGAACCAGGAACCCTCTGTCGCCTTTATCCAAGGACTCTGGCCTTACCCCTTGGCTGACGAAGAAGTATTTCTGAATCTATTGTGGCTTATTGACTAGACATCTCCTATGACCTACAAAGCTGTAACTCTGATTCTGACTGAGTTCACAACTAAAGGCAGTGTACTTTATAATATCCCTGTGTAAGTGATTTTCTACTCCCTGTTCATTATACTCACCTCTCTCATAGGGACAGAAAACCCACAAATTCCTGAGGAGCTCACCTCAGTGGTGATACCACCTGGAGAGCTTGGATAGAACTTGAGACCACCGAAATTGTGGTATTGGAAAGTACTGTCACTGTGAAGAAGTTGGAGGTAAATCCCTCCTGCCATTCACTTCTTCCTTTTGGTGCTAACAAAGCATCCTAGCTATGCCCTCTCTGTCTTGGACACTCCTTGACCAAGGGGTCCCATAAGCCAGAGGATTGTTTTCGACTCAAAATCCTTGATAGGACCCAAGCCTGAGATCAACTCCCTCTGGTCAGGATAGCACATGGTAAGGTCTAATGGACCAACACTCCTCCTGACCTGGATGTGCAGCCAACACTCCAATCCCTCCTCACTGCCAAGAAGGACTGTCAGACCAGGGTAACAGCACTAGAGATCTAACTGACGACTCTTCAGGAATGGGTGGATACCCTGGAGGCCCTGCTCCAGGCAAAACCCAAGGTGGAGAGTACCTCATCCTCAACCCAAAAAGAGGATAAGAAGGGAAAGGAGCAAGGGGGAAAGCAGAGGACTCATAAGGATAAGGAGCAGAAAAGCAAGGACTAACCTTTTCTTCTACCTAAATTTTATTCCTTACTCTCTATTTCTCTTTGTCTGTCTCCTCTGTCTTGTCAGTATATCTGGTTCTACCACTACTTTTTACTCTACAACTCTGTTCTCTACTTCATAATGGCACTTTGATTTAGACAACTGAAACTCCATGCAGCGATGTATGTTTGCCTGATGAACATGATGTGAAAGAGTCTACTGAGGCCCACTGTGCAAATGCAGGTCCTCCTCAGGAAAAGTTAACTAATTACCTGGCTCTCATAGTCTGACTGATGTCTGGTGGTGGTGGTGATGGAAGGTTGAAACTTGGATATGACATGGGATTCTGCCTTGATCTTTGTGTACTCTTCCAAGTGGATGTGTCCTCTGGATCTATCAGGAACTCAAGAGACACCTGAGAAGATCAAGTGTAGAAGTGAGAAGAAACAATGAATACCAAATGTGAGGAATAAGTACAGCATATCGATGGTGTTATATATGTAGGTAGGTAGTTTAGGGCAAGTGTGGGTAAGATGAGTAATACGCTGACTGATGCTCACTAATCGGTGATGTCACAATGAGTCATGGTCTTGGCAATGACATAGGGTCCGGACCTGTGACATCATGGAACGTTCTAGAAAGATCGTGGGTATGATGATAAGATAAAGAATGGAAGAGATAAGGAAAATAAAGGCGAAAGTCTGTCAGGATCCTAGCACTTACTCTACCTCTATACTCATGTATCTCACATACTTAACTCAAGGCACTTTGCTTGAACATGTTACACTTGATCCTGAAGGGTCAGGTGTGAACTTGGCGAAGGTCCTAAGACACTGAGACAAGGGGGTACCTTGCAGACAGCTGCAATTATTGCTCTTCAACGAGGAATTCCTAGTAAGCGTGAGTCATCAGCTCATGTTGATTACGTCCCTGCCCTTTGTACACACCACCTGTCACTACTACTGATTGAATGGCTTAGTGAGGGTGACTACTAAAGATGAAACATTGGAAGGGGGGAACTACTCTGTGTGTGGCCTTGGAAGATAACCCTAATCACAGATGGCCATTGCTCCTGTGAACACATCTTCTCATGGTACCACCTGGGTTATGCTAAGTATCCCACATCTACACCCCATCTTGGACATGCTTGAAAAGTTCAAGGCTTGAGCACCCTTGATGTATCCACCACTGGAGTACATACCTTGGCTTGACAGGTATGAGTTAACTGTCTTGACCAACATAGGTATGATAACTCCTTGGTTGCATTCTACAATAGATTCATAACAGATCATCCTCACTGTCTACTATCTGGATGCACATTTAGGGGTGGTCAATGGGGTCTCAGGAGCTAGCTAGGATATATACCTAGCACATGAATGACCGTTACAAACATGGGCGATAATAATCGCACCTCACGAAATGGCTAGACTATAAACAACTGGTGCCTGCCATCTAGGGTACCCCCAGCCTGGTGAGACTAAGTCCTCTACCAGTCCGATTCCCTGATAAGCAGAACCTTGGATGAAACTTTGTGATAGCAAACGTAATGAATATATTCATCTTGCACGCTGATCTGAGTAACATATGAGGAAGCGAATGTCGTGTAAACAACAAGGCCCTGCCTACTGTCCCTGCCCTCTGGTGACTCCATCCCTAAATGGCAAACTCGGGAAACAACGGAAGGTACACGTTGTACTGGCATGCCCACCTGCCTCGATGGAAGAGGATCTGTTATGACTGCGTCGAGCAGTCATCGAAGGGGACAGGAAAACCCTTCGGCTGGAAGAAACAACCAAACCTACAGCCGATAACGAGGCTAGCCAGCAAAGAGAGAAAGCCTGTAACCCTGGCAGGGGAGCTACAAGTGCCAGCATAGCCAATCAGAGGAAAACCCTTAGCAGACAAGGTTTTAACCCAAGTCCCAGGGGCCTACAAAGGGTGAACTAGACAAGTGGTCAAAGCTGGGGTTTAGCCAGCTGGGACCACTGCCTTATATATTGGCAAGGCCTGCGCACAGACCAAGCAGTACACTACTATACATGGAAGTAATAGATAAGGCTATGCTACATATGGTAAGACGGTAATGACTGTGGGTAGGGAATGGAAGCGCGGACGGAGATGAGATGTGCATGGCTGCCGTGAGGTAAACCCTGAGATCCGGATCTGAGATCCACAGAGATCTAAATAAGATGTGATACATGGAAGGAGATTAGATTGGATTGGGAGATCTAGGAGGTGGCAGGATTGCCTTGGAGATCTGATGGAGATGAGGGTTAGGGTAGTCTAGGGGTTGTCAATGTGTAACCCTAGAGGCTATGACGTTGGTGATGGTGTCAGGGGCTGGACTCATCATGTGACTGGTCATGTGATCGGCCTCATGGGAGGTCACGTGACCAAAGGAGTGGGAGGAGGTAAAGAATGTAGGAAAAGGGTGAAGGATGAAAAGTTAGGTGCATGTGGTTCATAACAGGATCCAATCCTGACCGCCAAACTAGCCGGGGGCACTACACCTGATAGATAACCCTGAGGAACACGCACTATGCTCATGGTAATCTGAACTGACAAGGGTGAATACCCTATGTAGCCAATGGTAAGGCTCATGGTAAACGCTGCAAAGTTGGTGGCTGTTACGATTTGTACCCATATCTTGTTTCTTTTCTTTTTCTTTCGGACTTATCTCTCCTCACTTAGTTCTCGTCGTGCTAAGTCCGTGTTCCCTCAGTCACATGTTCCTTTGTTCTCCCCCTTTCTATAAAGTGCTCTGCTTACTAACTAAGCGACTTCTGCTATTGGCTCGCTGACTCAACGATCAGTCAGCTACTTTGTTCTTTCATGTTCTCTCCGATTCCATACGATTATTCAGCATCCCATCGCTCTTGTATATAA
>JBBPKS010000446.1:0-12834 GCA_038089355.1 Pulveroboletus ridleyi | reverse complement strand
CCAGCGTGGAGTTGGCCGTCAGTGTCCCAGTGGATCCGTCAGCCGGGATATGGAGGACATATTCTTCGCTACGCATGCCGAGGGGCTTGACAGCCTCGGAGGCAATGCTGTTGACGGATGCGTCAGAAGTCAGGGTGAGCTGGAGTGAACGGAGGGAGGGCGCATGGGCGAGCGAGGCGTCATCGCTGGCACCGCGACCGACGACGAGACGGCCGAGCTTGTCATCGAAGAGGTGTTTTCGGGCTCGTGAGACGGCCTGTTGGAGATCTTGAGGTGCATTGGGGATCGCAACGTTGAAGCGGAAGGCGTTGTCGAGGACGAGCGGTGTGGTGCCGGTGTCAAGGGACTGGGGTATAGGCCAGAGGGCCCAGGTGGCAGGGAGGAGAGAGAGGGCGAGGAAGAAGGAGCGGGCCATGGATGGCTATAGTCAGTTGGGGCGGGATTTTACCGTTCATTCAGGCGTCTCAGTCGATGATACGCCTTAACGCCAGCTCGGAATGGATCAGAGACGATACCATTCAGCTCAGACGAGCCAGGTGAACATGTTCTGGGGTGACGGATGGAGTAAAGAAGGATGTTTTGAATTTTTGATGTTCCAGAGCTCCAGAGGGAAACACCCGTGGAGGTGCCATCTCTTCCCTAATCCTCTTGTTAAAGCACTCGGTCAATGGCGCGTCGGGTTCGTTCGTCTTGGCCTCCTGGATGTGTGCCTCAACTATCACGCGCGCGACGTCGGAATAACGATACGTGCCAGGAGCGCGTTCATGTCGTCTTGCAACGAGTGGGGAAGATCCTCGGGAGCCCGTTACTCTGGCGCACGCTCCCGGTCCTCGGTCACGATCGACGTCCACGTGAGGATACGTTTCCCGCCAGCGGAACGGCCAGACAGAGCCTCGCCTTGTTCTTGATCCAGAACGGGCGTAGCTTTCCACATCGTCAACAGAGGACATCGCTCTCGGGAGCGACTCCCATTCGAGGTGACATGAGTTGATTGTAGACGTGGTCGAGAAAGTGCCGCTGACAGGCTGCCAGATGCACTGGTCCTGCTGCTGCCAGCTGAACCAACCTGTATCCTCTCGGACTGTCCATCATGAGTGTAGTCTCCAAAGTGCATACCTACCTACCTCTGATTCGAGCTCGACGGGTGGGATGTCATCGTCGTCGGGGAGAACGAGGTCAGTCATTACCACGTAATGATATCGTCTGCTTGTTTTGCATCATGTTCGGAACAGTCAACCAGTCCTCGTTTGCCTATTCATATTGATACGTTTTAATTTTTCAAACGTCAATCCTTCTTCAACAAGTCCTCCGACCACGACTCCCACTTTTCCGCCGCCTCAATCAATCGCTTTCCTTTCTCCCTTAATACGGTCAAAGACATGGGATGGGTGGGCAGCCTCAAGGGGGGGTCTTCCAGGTAGGCTACCCTGTACGCCATGTCTGCAAACTTTGCAGGATCAGCAAGAATCGCTGGATCAAGGTGTGCAATAAAGTTGCGCCATTTCATCGTCAATAACGAAGGGTCAGTGTATGCCGGATGGACGGGGATCATCAGCACGCCAGCGGTACGACTTGGGGTACGAAGCGGTCCAGGTTCAAGCAGGGTTACCTGCCGAGATGCCACGATGAGGTGTGCAAGTCAGACACTGACGATGGCCTTGGTAGACTACGAGTGACTTACCTTGATGTTCCAATCAGGGTGGAGCTCGTCCGCAATCCCTTCACTGAGAGCTTCAAGAGCTACCCATCATGTCAGTCTGTTCGAGGACCTTTCGCGACGTTATGACGGCATACCAAATTTACTACCAAGTGCGCCATCATTCACGATCCAACGTTGTAATAAATCACTCACCTCGCGCAATAGTGCACAGCACCAGCAGACGATCGGATGCCAGCCTGGGACGACACCTGAAGCAGTCGTCCGCCCATCGGGTTATTTACTTCGCGGAAGAACTTGACCGCCTCCTTGGTTACATGTGAAGCACCCCAAAAATTCACTTCAAAGATTTCACGCGCAGTACTCTCGGGCATGGCCTCTACCTCTCCTACTGCGCTGAATCCAGCATTGTTCACGACCACGTCCACGCGACCAAACTTTTCCTGACTCGCAGAAAATGCAGCAGCTACCTCGGCGGTTTTCGTGACATCGAGCCTGAGGGGTAGAAGTGTCTGAGGATATTTTTCGACCAACTCGGAGAGGGCATCAGGCTTGCGGAGTGTTGCAACGACTTTATCGCCCTTTTGCAAGACATACTCGGTAATACTTCGGCCAAGGCCGGAAGAACAACCAGTGACTGAGCGAGGTAAGATGAGATACTTTTATTTGACAAGGCACTTACTAAACCAGACTTTTGCCTCTGACGGCATGGTGGACGACGGAAGAGACAGCGAGATTGAAAGAGATGCTCTGGTTGATATCGATGAGCTGCGGGATCGGGGCTGGAACTGAATCTAGGCCGGATCTCATTTTAATTTTAATTTTGTTATCTACTCTGAATAACTTTTCCCATATAGTCCGCTTGACTGGTTGGCAATGACAACATGAATACCGGCGGAGGATCTCAACGTGAGGAGTCATTACTAGGCATCCCACCACATTAGGAAGGTGTCCTCGCGCTTGCTCGGATGCACCTCATACGATGAAACTATTGACACACTTATAGCGGAATATTTATCCCCAAGCCGTCAAGCAATCAGCCGACAGAACCCACTGGATCCAGATCACTTGCTGCGATGAGCATTGTACAGGGCCACTGAACCCGAATATGAACGAAGAATGTGACTATCGAATATGACCCAAGACATAATACAGTATTGCTCATCAAATGTCCTGGTGCATGGCGAGGGACAGGAGTCCATGTGGACTGGCTTTTATGTGGCACCATGTGGGAATGTGAGGGTCCCGGTAGCGCGGCCGACTTGTCAAATCGTACGTCATGCTGGCTGGCTCAAAAGTGCGCCATATCCGCCTACCTTTGCTCATATTCAGGCTGTCAACCTCTGGTGGGGTCGTGAGTGTTCCATATCACTGTCAGTCATCAATGGCAAGGACATGATATATATTTGGGAGCAGCTTGAACCAGAAAAAGCCTAGGTACAGCCAAAACTCAGAATTTGCCAGTTGGTCACAAATGCTAGGAGAAAGTTGGAGTAAAGTACCAGTCTGCATTGTGTGTTCTCATTGAAACACTGCATTTCTGCTGGGATTTAAAACCTGATACCCTGTTTCAGCACTTTCCGACTGGGTGTCCTCCCACGTTTTTCCCCGCAAGGATCAGTGGCAACAAGTCTGGCAGATCGCCGCATCTCATGGTTAAATACGGCATTCAGACTGCATCAAAGTGCCGAAACGTGTCATGATGAGCGAACCGTCAAGGCGCCGAGCCAACGAACGAACCAAGTGAACCAAAAACGATGATAACATATATATCATGTCGAGGTTATAGGGCTTACCTCGAGTCTCATTTGCTCGACTGGAGGGCCCGGAGAGTGTACCAAAAAAGGAAGGAAGTCCTACGGGTAGCCTAGGAACCACTTCGACTACGGATTAAACTCTAATAAATATATCTGGTACGTGTCGTCAACCCCCACCAGAGGGACGACTTCGGCCACACAGAACTTAAGGTGATGCCACCCCGACACCTTTCACAGTTTCGTGCACACGCCCTGCTCAAATTTCAAGCTCTTTGTTTGCTCATTCATGGTACATCAAAGTATACAAACTTCAATCCTTCTTCAACAAGTCCTCCGACCACGACTCATACTTGTCCGCCGCCTCAATCAATCGCTTCCCTTTCTCTCTCAGCACGGTTAAAGCCATGGGATGGATGGGAAGTCTCAACGGAGGGTCTTCCAGGTAGGCTACCCTGTACACCATATCCGCAAACTTTGCAGGCTCGCCAAGGATTGCTGGATTAATATGCGCAATAAAGTTGCGCCATTGCATCGTCAGTGATGAAGGGTCAGTGTACGCCGGATGGACGGGGATTATCAGCGCGCTGGTGTGACCTGTGGTACGGAATGGCCCCGGTTCGAGGAGGGTTATCTGTCACGATGCCACGATAATATGCGTAAGTCGGACACTGGCGGTGGCCCTGGCATAGACCACGAGCGGCTTACCTTGATGTTCCAATCAGGGTGGAGCTCATCCGCAATCCCTTCACTGAGAGCTTCGAGAGCTACACATCATCATGTCAGTTTGTTTGAGGGCCTTTCGCGGTGTTATGACGGCATACCAAATTTACTGCGAAGTGCGTCAGCACCCGCGATCCAACGTTGTGGTAAATCACTCACCTTGCGCAATAGTGCACAGCACCGACTGACGATCGGACGCCACCCTGGGACGACACCTGAAGCAGTCGTCCGCCCATCGGGTTATTTACTTCACGGAAGAACTTGACCGCCTCCTTGGTTACATGTGAAGCACCCCAAAAATTCACTTCAAAGATTTCACGCGCAGTGCTCTCGGGCATGGCCTCCGCCTCTGCTACCGCGCCGAATCCAGCATTGTTCACGACCACGTCCACGCGACCAAACTTTTCCTGACTCGCAGAAAATGCAGCAGCTACCTCGTCGGTCTTCGTGACATCGAGCCTGAGAGGTAGAAGTGTCTGAGGATACTTTTCTGCCAGCTCGGAGAGGACATCAGGCTTGCGAAGTGTTGCAACGACTTTATCGCCTTTTTGCAAGGCATGCTCGGCAATACTGCGACCAAGACCAGAAGAACAACCAGTGACTGAGCGGAGTAAGATGAAGATGAAATACTTTTATCCGATAAGACACTCACTAAACCAGACTTTTGTCTCTGACGACATGGCAGAAGACTAAAGAGACGACGAAGTTGAAAGAGATACTCTGGTTGATATAGGGGGGCTGTAAACTCAGGGCCGGAAATCCAGTACGTGTTTCAAATCTTTTACTTTACTACTATTGTACTGATTAAGATTAGGTTTGTTATCTACTCTCTGCAACTTCTCTATATAGTCTACTTGACTCCTTAACTATTACGACGGTGGCGGGGTCTCGAACGCGGGGATTACTAGCCATTCCACTGAGTTAGGAAGGTGTCCTCACCGGGCGCGATGATCGCTCGCTAGGATGCCCATGCCCATGCCTACTCTCCACGACTATGCCTGGTCATCCAGTTCCTTGTAATGCTATGAAAGATCAATATCCCCTGGTGCTGACGTCTGCATGCCCTTGGCCTCACGCGACGCATGGCCCGACACGCAAAGGTAGCTGGCATCCCATCACGAGTACTGTCAACACAGCCCACCTCCTCCGAAAACAGAATTGAGGGTCATTCAGGGAGGTGGGTGAGTGTTGACCATCAGCCCTGAGCCTCCTCAGCCTTGGCAGGCATCCCATCTCGGCCCTGCTTACCTACCTTCGAGCCATTGACCCGGCCAGAATTCTCCCCCTGAACTATCAACGATGGGCGTGCCCTTGGCGATTTCCAGGCCGTCGACCATTTTCTCCAAATTCTGGCCCGGACTGGTTGCAACAGCAGGATGACGTCATCTTCCACCACCTGTAAGTGTTCCGTGCCGTCGTCTAACATTGGTAGGGAGGACGCGATGGATCAGGAAGAGGGATAATGCAGACGTACAACACATGCAACACGCGAGGGGCAATACGATGTTTAGGGAGGCGGAGACCCTTGTGGATGACAGACAGTATCCAGATAGAAAGAGTGCATTTGAAGGTGGATCAGACGTCGGGTCTGCCCCATGCTCGACAAGCTTGTTTCTCAAGCTTGTTGGCACGTCCGTCTTCCGCGAGAACTCGAGTCATGCCCACTCGCGAACCGGATACAGTAACCGGAGTACAAAGAATTTGCGCAGCATTTACACCTAAGCTGTCTCATCTACAATATGTCAATCCTACTGTAATGTCTGCACAGTCTGCAGACTAACTGTCAAGTCTGTTGCTTCTGGAGAAAAGTCCTTGAGTCCATTACAGAGTAGTACAGTCCTTTCTGAAAACTAACAGACACACAGTACTCCTACAGATTAGCAGATACTGTATGAGTGATGATCCATGTATTTGTTGATGTAGTAAGCAATAAATGTGTTCAGAGATTCAAAATAGAGGAATGTAAATACTCCTTACGATACACTCCAATCAACTGTATTCCTCATAGTATAGTTTTCACTTTTACTGAAATAAGTACTTGAACCTGCTGTCCAGCCATGTTCACCTCCAGTGCTACAATCTGCATTTCTGTCAAGGGGTCAGGCATGTTGCTGATAGGAAGTGTCAGAAACAATAACTCCAAACTCCTTCAGGCACTCCTATCTGATTCCAGAAAGTCTGACTCAACTCCTGCACAACTCCTGCAACTCCAGGGTTAGAAGTTGCAAGGCCCTACAGACATCACTGGATTGGATCTGGATGTGGTCAGTCATGCTGATTACACAATTGACTTATGTTAGGCACTTAGTTCATCCATCCCCTTTTGGTCATTTCCCTTTCAGGGCCCATTCTCTGAATTTTATACTTGTTTTCCTTTTGGTATGTATGTTTTTATCTCTCTGGAGATAACTTACTTCACTTCAGAGTTGATTGGAGTTATGCTTGCACTTCTGTTCACTTTATATATTTATTCTCACATCACTTCTGGACTTCCCTCAGTCATTTTTGCTACTTCTCAGGCAGCAGCTGAGATGAGTCCCTGTTGCATTAGATTATTACTACTATTAACTAGTGTAGTGGGCATCACTGCCCTTTTACTTAGAATTTTAATAGAAAGAAACCACTTGATCAGGGCACAGGGGTAGAGCTATCCTTGATGCCTAAATAAGAAGAAAAGTATGGTGTGAGCAACTAGCAGACTATAAAGTGGGTCAGCTCCAGAACCACTGTTATAAACCACTTTGTGACCCCTATCTATACTTTTTCACTTCACTTCCTCACATGTCATGTGACTGGTCACATGACCATACCTAGACCATGGCATCACATCTCATGGCCAACATGTCCTTTTAATTACCATCACCCTTGTTTCTTTTTCATCTACACTAGTCTTACAATGTATAGTAGGTCATCCCATGGTCTGTGTACACCTCTGTTGTATACTATATAAACCCAGGTGTCTCAGCTGGCATCCTCAGCTTTGACCACCTGTTATCCTTGGTTAATGTGATATTTTCTGAGGTCCAGAATGGAGCAGCTGTCAAGTCCAGAGGAATCTGGATTCAGCTGCTGCCAGATGGGCTGTAACAACTGAAGTGCTAAATATGAAGTGGAATAGTTTATATAGTGTGGGGTGAGTAAAGCACTTATACCCTGACCTAACTGTGGAAATGAGAAGAATGTTTTGACTAATCTAAATAGTGTTAGAGATGACAACTCCGATCTCCTCCGGGCCCTCCTGTCAAACTCTGAGGTTCCTTAACGAAGTTCCAGACGAATTCCTATAACTCCTACATAGGAGTTACCGAAGTCCTATAGAAGCAGTCGGAGATGGATAGGAAGGCCAGACTTGTGTCCAATAGCATATCAGTATGCATTCCTTATGTCATTTCTTTACCCTGTCTTCACTTCATTCTCATTCCATAACTTCATGCCGTTTCCTCTTTCTCTTTACCATTTCCTTATGGAGATCGCTTGTTTCGCTTCAGAGTTGATCGGACTTCATGCTTGCATCTTCACCTACCTTATATATATATATTCCCTTTCACTCCTGGGCTCTCCTCAGTTGTTCCTGCTACTCCTTGGGCAGTGGCTGAGGTGAGTACCAGTTTTACCTTATCTTATTACTATTGCTAATTAGTGTAGTGGGCAATCACTGCCCTTTTACTTAGATTTCTCACACTGTGTTACTAAGTCCAACTCCATAGTGGAAAGAGCCACCATGCTCTGCTACTTGCTAGACCAGGAAATGGCACTCTGATTGCTGTTAGAGATGACAGCTCTGATCTTGTTACAATTTGCATCTATGCTTACATCTTTTCCTTCTATTACCAGACTTATCCCTCCTCACTTGGCTCTCATTACACTAAGCCTGTAGTTCCTCCCATCACATACTTGTTTCTTTTCCCCTCTTTCAGAACATTCCTTGCTTACTAACTAAGCTCCTTTCGCTATTGGCTTGCTGACTATCAGGAACAACTCAACTCAATCTCAAAGTGAGAAAGTCGAGAGGCCAAAACCACAAATAAGACTAAGGTGCAGATGAACACACACACAGAGAATGGCCCATAGCGATGAGAATACTAAGCACAAGGACTACTATACAGGACGAGTGCTACTTATATAGGATGTCTACCCTAAAGCCTGTATCTAGATAAGCCCTGTGCCCAAATAATGACTAATGGATATTAAATAATGGATCAAATGGAAGTTAAATATGAAATGATAAATAAGCGAAGAATGGAATGATATCATGGTGATGTCAATAGGCTGGGCTATGACGTAATGGTGATGACATAACCTGATGTCAATGGAATGATGCAATTGAAGGTAGCCTAGACCTGAATTAATGGGTAAAGGGGAATATAGGATAATTGGGTGGAAAGATTAAGGATAGGGATTTATAATAGGAGTTAAAGGTGTAAATATCGTGAAGGGAACATGAAGAAAATTGTGGTTCTGACACTGACTCAATGATCAGTCAGCCATTTGTTCTTTCATGTTCTTTCAGTTTTCATATGATTACTCAGCATCCTTTTGTTCTTGTATATAAACCCCAAGTAGCCCCCCTGTACTTCAGCTTAGACCTACTTGGTTTACATAATCCTAAATTCCTCTTCGTGTGTCTTTGCTCTACACTTGAGTAAGCACTTTAGCTCTTGTCTGTGCCCCATCCTGATCACAAGGGATAGTCCTTGGTCCACCCATGTCACCAGAAAGTCTCCTGTCTGGTTCTACCAGGACAAACTGTGAAAAATCTAAGTAAAAGGGCAGTGATTGCCCACTCAGCTGCTGCCCAAGGAGTAGCAGGAACGACTATATTTACCTAAGTAAAAGGGCAGTGATTGCCCACTACACTAATTAGCAACAGTGATAAGGTAAAGCAAAAACTAGTACTCACCTCAGCCGCTGCCCAAGGAGTAGCAGGAACAACTGAGGAGAGCCCAGGAGTGAAAAGGAATATATATATGAGGTAGGCAAAGATGTGAGCACGAAGTCCAATCAACTCCAAAGTGAAACAAGTGATCTCCATAAGGGAATAGTAAAGGGGCACGAAATTATGGAATGAGAATGAAGTGAAGATAGGGCAAAGGGGTGACATAAGGAATGCGTAATGATATGTCATTTGACACAAGTCCGGTTGTCCTATCCATCTCCGACTGCTTCCATGAGACTTTAGTAACTCCTATGTAGGAGTTATAGGACTTCGTCCAGGACTTTGTTAAGGAACCTTGGAGTTGGATAGGAGGGCCTGGAGGAAATCAGAGTTGTCATCTCTAACACAAACCCTTGACCTCATTGCCTGTGAGGTATCTCCTTGTGTTACACTTGATCCCGAGAGGTCAAGCATGAACTTGGTGAAGGTCCTAAGACACTGAGACAAGGGGGTACCTTGCTAATGGCAAGGTCAAGGGTTCATCCTGGTGTAGACCAGATGATGGACTTCCCAATGGAATGGGTGGACTGAGGACAATCCCTTGTGATCAGGATGGAACACAGGGGAGAGCTAAAGCACTCACTCAAGTGTAGAGTGGAGACACATGAAGAGGAAGGTTAGAATGTTATATGCCAAGTAGGTCTAAGCTGGAGTACAGAGGATCTACTTGGGGTTTATATACAAGGATGAGAAGATGCTGAGTAATCGTATGGAATCCAAAAGAACATGAGAGAACAAAACGGCTGACTGATTGTTGAGTCAGCAAGCCAATGGCAAAAGTCACTTAGTTAGTAAGCAGAGAACATTCTGGAAGGCGGGAGAAGGATCAAGTACATGGTGAAAGGAACTACAAGCTTAGTGTAAGAGGAACTAAGTGAGGAGAGGTGAGTCCGAAAGGGAAAAAGTAAATAAACAGTACAAATCGTAACACCTTGTCTTGGCACCTTAGGACCTTCACCAAGTTCATGCTTGACCCTTTAGGATCAAGTGTAACATGGCTGATACTGCCAGAATGTGTCAAATTCCCTACTGTGCTATGCTGGGATCTCTTACATATGTACCTTGCAGTGGGTATTTGACCTGACATTGCCTTTGCCATCTCAATGCTAGCCCAATTTATGGAGAACCCCAGATGGATGCATTGGGAAGTGCTCAAAAGGGTTTATCAGTTGACAACTGACTTACAGAACTCAGATGAGCAGTTTGGTGGGTTATGCTGATGCTGATAGAGTGTCACAGGAACATCATCATGCAATTATGGGCTTTGCCTTTCTAGTTGACAGTGGTGCCATTCTCTGGGGCTTATGCAAGCAGGAGCTTGTTACCCTCTCCACCACTGAGGCCAAGTATGTTGCTGCGACACACTGCAAAAGAGATAATCTGGCTTCATCAACTCATTGCCAAGGTCTTTGGGCTGCTCAAGGACCCAGTCATTCTCTATGGTGATAATCAGTCTGCCATTGCTTTGACCAAGGAGGGAAATTATCATGCATGTACTAAACATATTGACATTTGATATCATTTTATTCATTTCACTATTTCTGCTGGTTCTCTCCATTTCCTTTATTGTCCTACTAGTAATATGGTTACTGACACTCTTACTAAGGCTTTACCCTCCCTGGAGGCCAAGCACTTCACCCCTGAGTTAGGGCTTTGTGCTTAAGAGGGAGTGTTGGTATCATTTATATATGGTGCAGACCTTAATTACATAATCTCAGTCACCTCAGTTGACTCTGGTAGTCACTGAGGTGAGCCACTTCTTTGTACTATATACTGTTTCTCATTGCTACCTTTTTCAGTGATTCACAGGTAGCTACTAATATAACCAGTTAACTCTGACAGCCACTGAGTGATTCCTACAGTAGTATCAGGAACCTAGAAAGACACTGGAATACTAGATGTAGAGACTAGGAGAAATAATGAATTCCAAGTGTAAGAAACTAGTACAGTGTATGGATAGGTATATATATGTAGGTAAGGGATTTAGGATAAATGAGTAATATACTAACTGATAAGGTAAAGAGTATGATGTCATCATGATGTCATGGTCTAGATAAGAAATAAAAGAATTTTCTGTCAGGTGGGATGTGAGCAGATGGTAGGGGATACAGGGTCTTTTTAGGGTGACAGACCAGCCTGAAGCATTTATCAAGGAGGATTCAGCTGAAAAGAAGAGAAAAAACCATACATTCAGCTCTTGTTGTTGACTTGCAGGTGGCTGTAGTTCATCAGGCTCATGCACTTGCACTAAAGTCTAAAGCAACATTGTCCTGTCAATTATCATATTAATAGAATGCAGTACCTCTGGATCTGCAGGGAATGGATCAGTCCATGATAGCAAACTTTGCATCCTGTATATGTTTCCTCTCTTCTTCTGAATGAGCCCAGCTGAGATGACAGTGAAATATAGCAGAAAAAACAGGATGGGGGTATCTGTAGTTATACATAGTTTGAATATACACAATTATATTGCTAGGATGGTCCAGTGTCCATAGAGGGGTTGAGGAAGGGCAGGAGACTGGCTGGTTTGTATATTGTAATGTGCACTACAGTTGGTAGTGTATTGCAGCTGGCATGCACTGGCACTGTTGCCATTGTTATGCCAAATCCTCAGCCATCACCACACTGGTGATTTGATACATTCAATCAACCATATTTAGGCAATCAGGCACAGATGTGGTCAGATACATATTAGAAAATACATAGGGTAACATGTAGGATCAGAAGGAGGGTTTTCACTAGGTGCGTGATGAGAGCATGGTTAAATCTCCGCCTGAACTCGTTAGAGTCGCGCGGGGGCATTTGGCACGTGAGGCGTGCCATTTGGAGTGTCATGCCATCCCGACACCTTTCATAGCTTCATGTGTGCCCGGCTCAAATTTCAAGCTCTTTGTTTGCTCATTCATGGTACATTGGTACATCAGATTATCCAAGCTTCAATCCTTCTTCAACAAGTCCTCCGACCACGACTCATACTTGTCCGCCGCCTCAATCAATCGCTTCCCTTTCTCTCTCAGCGCGGTCAAAGTTATGGGATGGATGGGGAGTCTCAACGGAGGGTCTTCCAGGTAGGCTACCCTGTACGCCATGTCCGCAAACTTTGCAGGCTCTGCAAGGATTGCTGGATCAATATGCGCAATAAAGTTGCGCCATTGCATCGTCAGTGACGAAGGCTCAGTGTACGCCGGATGGACGGGGATTATCAGCCCGTGGGTGTGACCTGCCTTACGGAATGGCCCCGGTTCGAGGAGGGTTATCTGTCACGATACCGCAATAATATGCGTCAGTCTGACACTGGCGATGGCCCTGGCATAGACGACGAGTGGCTTACCTTGATGTTCCAATCAGGGTAGAGCTCATCCGCAATCCCTTCACTGAGAGCTTCGAGAGCTACACATCATCATGTCAGTTTGTTCGAGGACCTTTCACGGTGTTATGACGGCATACCAAATTTACTACCAAGTGCGTCAGCACCCGCGATCCAACGTTGTGGTAAATCACTCACCTCGCGCAATAGTGCACAGCACCGACTGACGATCGGACACCACCCTGGGACGACACCTGAAGCAGTCGTCCGCCCATCGGGTTATTTACTTCACGGAAGAACTTGACCGCCTCCTTGGTCACATGTGAAGCACCCCAAAAATTCACTTCAAAGATTTCACGCGCAGTGCTCTCGGGCATGCCCTCTACCTCTGCTACCACGCTGAGTCCAGCATTGTTCACGACCACGTCCACGCGACCAAACTTTTCCTGACTCGCAG
>JBBPKS010000445.1:0-12843 GCA_038089355.1 Pulveroboletus ridleyi | reverse complement strand
GATAAAGGATATTTTAACTGAAGCTTTGGTTTCGATTACTTTTGTGCTGTCTGAACGGGCTGGTTGACGGATCATTACAAGGATTTACCCAAGGTGAAGAGGTCAAGGGGAGAGGGCCTTTACTACATCTGCTGACTCAGCACCATACCAGTCAATGGGCCCACACTGCTTGCGAGTTCACCAGCCCGTTGTGCTCGAAACTAGGAATTAACACATACGAGACTCGTCTTCTGCATACCTCTCTATCAGAGCCATGGCCGCTACCAAACTCGCCATCCTTGCCATCCATGTCAAGTTCCCAATCACTTCACCTTCATTTCTGACCTGATTATACACAGACGATCGTCGAACATCATTGTCCAACCCTCTAGCATAAAAAATACACACAGCTGACATTGAAAATTCCCTCCAGACTAATATCCTTGACGAACCTGTCCGTCATCATATGATTACCCGATCCTACGCGCTCACGGAATCATTCCTCGTTGGTATCGTCACTCTCCTCTTCGTCAGCGAATTCTATGGGACGTCTGCCAACCACTCAGAGCGCCGCGATGACATGGAGGAGTCACTCAAAATCCTCAATGCTGTCGAGAGGCTGCAAGAGAGCAGGAAGAAGGGTAACGGCGTGTTGGAGATCGAGGGAGAATGAAAGAGGGAGGCGTTCGAGAAGGCTATGGATATATTAGTAGGTGTGGATGCAAGATTACACCATTGAGCACACCTACTCGTAGCTCTGGTGATCTCGTCATGACTGGCAGGTAAGTATATGTTTGTCCACGTACAGTCTACACGCTTACAATCCTTTACATGATCAGACATCTCTCCTCCCCGCACAATCTCTCTATTCACTGCACCGCACCCCACTTCCAAAGGCACGCATTACCCTAACCCATCTGCCGAACAACCGCCCTCCAATCAATCGCCCCACCCGCTCTCCTCACCTCGATCGACACCTCACCGCTCCTAGGCACCCTATAATAATACCGCAACAGGTACTCGCCCTCGTCCAACTCGACCCTTCCCTCAGATATGCTCATCTCCACCACATATGCTTCCGACGCCATCTTGTCAGCCATGAGCGATTTGGACATGAGCGTCAACGTGTCCGTCGACCGCCACTGCCACCGACGCTCAGGAACCCCCACGTCCCCCTCCGCATCTTGCCACTCGGCTTGTCGCCCATTTGCCTCAACAATGAGAGACCGCTCAACGCAGCCCTCTGATGCAATATGCACTAACAGGATGAAAAATTCCGTCGGAAGCACGCTTTCATTCCTACCTTCCTCGTCCTTGCCCAAGCCAACCCCCTCCGCTTCTTCGTCCCTCTCTGTCTCTGGTGCATCCTCCGGGGTAACACGAATCTTGATCTTCAGCGACGCTTTGCTGATGTCAAACTGAACATCCACAGGCATACTGACGACGTTGGCGGGGTATGGTCGGCAAAAGGCGCGTGCTGCCCGTGCGCCGTCCCGTAAGAACTTCAACAACTCGTGTGGCGGCGAAGACTTGGCCGGCAAGGATGAACACGTAGCATATGGCGATGATGCAACAGGCAAGGGCGTCAGGGATATGCTCGCGCGTGCACACAGCAACCCAGTTGTGCCGTAGCGTCCCGCCCCACGGACGCAAGTCCTCGCTATTCCAGCCATCTCCCCACATGTGGCTGTTATCTGGACAGTATGTCCACATCGTATAACTCAAGCTATTCGGTCCATCTGTCACGTTCAAGCTCGCATCGAGTGCTTGCTCCTGCGTCGAATAGTCCCCACAGCCTTTGCGCGTCGGATCGTATGCCTTCTTGTCGTCCAAATCCATAGGTGTCCCGATTTCACCAATCATAGACGCGACTCCGAAGCATCCGCACCGAGATGGGCCCCGTCCGACTTCAACATACCTAACTGACACAAACGGATCACCCTCTCCCCAAACCTGGCCGCTGACGCTTTCTACGTCGGAAACGCCATCCAGAAAGACTTGATCGAGGTCAGCCAGCCTGACGACGGATATG
Organism: Pulveroboletus ridleyi; assembly: GCA_038089355.1. NCBI lineage: Eukaryota > Fungi > Basidiomycota > Agaricomycetes > Boletales > Boletaceae > Pulveroboletus > Pulveroboletus ridleyi. The sequence continues at coordinate 10,832 of JBBPKS010000445.1, read as the reverse complement.
GTACAAGTCAACCCTGGTAATCAACCTAGCATAGACGAAGCGATCATCCGATTTAACAAGATATGTCTGTGTGCAACTGGAAATGGCGCCCTCGTGTCGTGGATAGGGAGGAAGACAAGGTCGAACGGATCACGCGTTCTGCTTCCCACTGGTCATGACGAATTGGGTTTGTTGCTAGGGGTGTTCCGGCTGTACTTCCTCTGACATCCTAGGACTCTGTTCATGTTGCCAGAATACCTACCGGTAGCACTCGTCCGACGATCTGGCCATCTGGCAAAGCATGTCGCGCAATAATCACATGAGGTAGGTACTATGGGACATCCAACGAGACGCCGTGCTCGTGTAAACGGATGACAGTCAACGGTTATCCCACGTCTCGCTGCAGTACAGGGACATGGGGTAATGGAAGGTGACGAGGCAGCTAAACGAATTACACGACTGAGTAAAACGTGACAGTGAAAAGATCACAAAAAAGCAAAGTGACAACAATCCACGATGGGACGATGACACAAGTGAAAGAATTCTACCCAACCGCTGTCACAATATCTCCACGACTTCTATACGAATATCCCTGGGTGGCGTTCAAGTCCTTGCACAATGATCTCGTGCTCAGCAGCCACCCGCTTAAATTCTCCATCCGGTTGTTCCTCGAGCAACAGAGCATGGAATGGCTGTTGCAGCCGAACGAGTAGACGTGATGCTCGGGTGACGTCGTCCATTCCAGCAGTGCGCGTAGTACGCGAGCGTGGAGCTGGCCCCACCTCGGGCTCTAGATCAGAATCGGACTCATCCTCTTCCGACGCATCTTCGTAACCAAAACCATCGTGTGGATCCCGGAGATCACGAATCCATGGATGTACAAAGATATACTTCCGCGGTTCCGTCAACGAAAGTTTGTCCGGTGTCTTGAATTCCACATGGCCGATCCCTGATCCCCGGGCCCGATAATGGCTTTCTTCACCGTTCGCAGAGCCTATTTCAGACAGCATTCTCACTGGAAAGATGACGCATGGAAGGTATAACCGGCGATTAGCGAGCCGGGCCACAGGTAGTCAGATGATCCGCTCGTAGAGCTGTACAGCATTGCTTCCAAGGACCGTCCTGCTCAATGCCGCGATGTGCGTCTCCATTTCAGCATCTCCAATGGCGGGCAACGCATATGGTGTGCAATTATATGCAGAAAGGGAGGCAGGGAGGCAACTGTTGTATTGCGAAGACCAGCCAGCCCATGAAAGCACTGGCACATTGCCTGTCCGGGCCACAATCTCCTCGAGGAGATGACCCAGTGCTGCATCTCCTTCTCCATAGTGAGGGCGAATGTCGCTTCTGAATATACCAATCAATGAGTATGCGACGTCTTCGTCCACTGTCGCGTCGCGCGTCGAGGCAAGTCGCAGTTTCTGCTGGATGGATAGATTGTCGGGATTGAACGCAGTGTTCGTTTGACTATCCCAGAACCACCTGCAGAGGACGACCATAGTGAGTGTGATACTGCAACTGCCTGCGTTATCTAACACCCCCTTGACACGTCCGATTCGAGCAATCATTGAACGGGCAAGGTAAGCACATAAGAAAGAACGGGAGGGAGGGGACGAGAGGAGAGGAGAGGGAGGTGAGAGTCGCGTAAGGAGGGAGACGGAGGCAAGGCGGGTTTGACGGGCCCATCGCGGCGGGGAGAAATGTCACTAAGACGAAGATGAGGAAGTAGGATCATGGTGTATAAGTAGATAGTGGGGAGGGGAGGAACATGCCTGAGCGAGCGTCAATGCAGGTAGACAGACGGTGACCAGTAACATATATGCTCGAGATAATGAATGTTGAGCGGTCGCGATCGAGACAGACCACTCGACACATTGTCTGTGATTGGACGGGACCGAGGGAGAAGGACAATGGACCATTCAAAGACCTACTGAAAACGATAACGACACACGGCATTCGTGAGTCGTACAGCAAACATACACTATATTCATGGGGGAGGTGTGTACCTGCGGTTGTGGAGCACGCCCTTCTTGGTACCTCTTTCAGTCTGCTTCCTCGCGCTCATGGTCCCTGTGACGTGACTTCGTCGGAACGTGCGAGGGCATCCACGCGCTAAGCATCCTCGTTTATTGTGCGACCGGATTCGTTTATAAAAGAATTTCGGCGGTGCGAGGTCACTGGCATGAGTATTCCTGGGCGCTGGCAAGACGTAGAATAGACCTTGCGATGCAAGAAAAAAGATGCGCATGAGAGTGTCGCTAGCATTAGTGGGAACAAACTGTTTACAGTACGCATATATTGCGTCATCTCAAGCCAGCCCCCAACGTCGACAAGGAACCCACGAATCCATAGGTCCTGTTGATCAACCCGTCAAAGGTCTACCAGACAAGTATTGACAAAAAGAATGAGGAGGCAACGCACGCTTGGTCAGACTGATCCACATATCGCACTAATGGAATAGCTCTCCCAACACGGGCGTCTCTGATCCAGTGTGGAAATCGTGTTTCTGTGTCTGTGGACCGTAAATGGATCGTGTGAGAACAAGGGCTCAGGAGTAGGTGTGGGACGGGGAAGGTGGACAGTGGAACGTGGGTGATGTCAGTCGGACCGGTCGACCCACTTCGACACCAACTAGAGAATTAAATGCTCGCCCAGTTGGCTCGCAACTGCCTTATATGGATGGCCCGGTCTAGATCCCTGACAGCCACGTGATACTAGTGACGAACTCGCCACCGTCCACATCGTCACATCCGACTGTTCTGTTTGCGTCGTCCAGCGATGAATCACAAGTCTACCATTGCTGTACGCGCACCATCTTCTGTACACTGACTCTGTCTCTCCTACTGAAGACCTTGTGACAACGATTGCCATCTCCTGAATAGCGGCTTGGCGAACGGACAAAGGATGGAAAAGTCGCAGCGCGCAGTCTCGGCCATACTTGTTTTGCCAGATGATATGGTCCGTTTCAGGTAGGTCGTTTGTGATTATTGGGGTATCGGCCAACGGTCATCGCTGTCTACCCATGGAAGACAGCAAGACGAGCATCCTTCAAACCCAGGAGATCATGACACCCATCCACCTCACTCGGTAGGATTTGGTGATTCTGCTGTTAAATTGAGCTGCCCTGACACCTCATCGCCCAACTGTGTCGATTGAAAACACCGGCGTTGGAGTGCAGCCATGGCGGGGAGTGATCACCGCGTTCTCTTCTTGATGCTGCAGCAGCCACTGATCCTCGTGTATCCTCCAGCCACCTGCGAGGATGACGCATGCCCAGGAAACAATGTCCATGCTGGCGGGCCACCCCACCTTGGTCTAATTCCCAAAAGGCTACTACGAAGGTGGATCGGGAAAGATTCCAAAGATGCGCCATCGCATGATCTCGATCAACCCCACGAGCCATGTCCCCCCACCAATCGTCATTTGCGCTCTCCGCCACCAGCGAGAGTCGAGGTTCCAAACCAGCATCCTTCGGGGATGACTGCAGCCCAAGTTAACCCAGTGAGTTCACTTACACGATAGAGCACTTGGTGTGGTGTACTAAACATGTGGCCCTAGCGCACTTCCACCAGGAAGAAGAGGGTTTGTTATTTTTCAAGTTTGTGTGCAGGAGCTCATAAGAAATCACAGTTTAGTGTTGCCGCCCAGCTGAAGTGTCGAGTACAGGAACATCAAGAGCAGGAACAGGCTGCTTCCAGCGGTGGTCAACACACTGGAGACCCAGCCGTTCGTTGTTCCTCCCATTGGTGTGCAGGCGCTGATTAGACGTTCTAGCACCCGCCGCGCACTGAAGCACCTGTCCACGATAATCCGAACGTGGGTGCATCTCGCAGCGGACAAGGCTCTACAAATTCGAGAGGAGCAGGCACGGTACGCTTTTTTCTTGCTCCGTATACTATCTCTTAACGCTTTGTTTCTCATCAGGCACAACAAGGGGACAGTGTGCCTCGATCCTCCCCCAGGGGGGTTCCCGTAAAGGTGTGTATGCCCCTTTCACGCATTCATTCTCACTCACAGCGGATCATCATCAGCGGGCATCGGACAAGATGATGATCATTGTCCACCTCTGGTTTTCGTTTACACTCCCTGCGTGGATGTGCTGCGGCTCAGGTGCGGGTCATGCGACACATTGATTAAGCCAGTTGAATGCGCGTGCGTGCACGTGCAAACGGTACCGAGTGAACATCGGGTACCAGCCATCCGTTTCTTTTATAGGTCATACGTACATGGAAGGATATTACTACTATGCGATATACCATGCTGTCCCCGATAACGTGCTGTCTGTCTACTTTGCATGTATGCGTATAGATATATGCAAAAGAGTTGCAGCATGAATTCGAGGATCGATCGATAAGAGGCATCGTGAGGACGCGAGGACGAGATGGGTCCGAAAGACGGTCCGGGAGAGTAGTCGCTCGAACGGGGAAATAACGTCCGCTGGCGTCTCCACCAGAGATAACTTTAGCGCGTTGGGAGCCAGGATGCGCGCTATCGTGATGGGCGGCGTGAGGGTGAGATAGACCTAAAAGATGGTCCGCAAGAGTAGTCGCTCGAACGAGGAAATAACGTCCGTGTCTGTTGGCGTCTCCACCAGAGATGACTTTGGCGCGTTGGGAGACCTGCGTGCGGGGTGGATGACGATGGAGAGAAGAAGCATACCTGAGTGAGCGAGCGGTGGGCTGGATATCAACGACATGGTCGATGCGATGAACACCGTTACGATGGACCATGTCCCACAGGTCGTATATGGCGAGCGCTTACAGTCCAAGTCAGAGGGTAGCACTACCCTTGATGACTGGGAAAGGTTTCACTGTTGACTGTGTATCTCGTCATCACGACGAGGCCACACCTGAATAAGAGAGAATCCATATTCAGAATAAAGAAGCGTGCCTGTAAGGCACCCTCGCGCTGACACACCTTGTTCAACTCTCGAACCCAACGACTGTCCTGCAAGATGTCATCAACAAACACCAGTGCGTCGTAGCCCCACTGAGAAGCAGTCATGTTGAATGCTCACCGGTCAACAAGACGCACTCATACTCCTGGACACGGGTGCCTCCGATCCCGTGTGGGAAATCGTGTTCCACCCCGACGGAAAACACCTTTTGGGCTGCGGCAAGGATGCGATTCATCGGTGGCGACTTGAGGATGGCCAGCAGGTCGGAACACAACCCGTAACGGAGCCAAAGGCCATTTCTGTGTCCGCGGACCATAAATGGATCGTCTGTGGGACCAAGGGCTCAGGAGCAGGTGTGTGGGACGAAGAAACGCACGAGAAGGTGGTTGAGGTGGACAGTGGACAGTGGGTCATTTCAGTCGATATCGCTCCTGACTCGACGAGGTTTGCGACTGGAACGGGCAACGATGACAATACGGCAAGCGTGTGGGAGATTCAGACGGGGAAACGACTGGTCGGCCCACTTCGACACGACGAATGGGTCAAAGGAATCAAATTCTCGCCCAATGGCGAGCGCATCGCAACCACCTACACGAACGGGCCCATCCGGGTCTTTGACAGCCAGACCGGCGACGAACTCGCCACCATCGACATCGTCACGTCCTATTTTTATCCGATTACTCTGCTTGCGTGGTCCAGCGACGGATCCCAGATTTTCGCCGCATCAGACAACAAGGAAGTCATCTGCTTCGATGCTACCACCGGGTCTGAGATTGCCAAGTCGCAGACGCTCAAAGACGTCCGGTGCATCGCCCTCGCCAGCAATGGAAAGTTCATTGCTGCTCGCGCACCGTCTTCCGTTTTCCTCCTGGATGCATCGACTCTATCTCTCATCATTCCTCCTATTGAAGAGAGCTACTTTGTGACGACGATTGCCATCTCCCTGGATAGCGGCTACCTGGCGACTGGACGAGGGGGCGGGAAAGTTGCGGTGCGCGATCTCAGCCATATTTTACCGGATGAGTATAGTCCATTGCAGGTAGGTCATGCGTGATTCAAATGAACTGTGCTAACACCTTCATCACGCACGTACACCAGCCAGAACCTAGGGAATCCAACTTGGCCGCATTCAAGACCCACGGCGAAAATACTAGCAGCGGTCTCGAGGTATTGATTGATTGATTCGCCCTCACAGCATTCTCACAACCGCGTAGATCGATTTTTCATTGGACTCACCTGCATTGGACTTCAACTATGATGAGGCTAGTGATCGCTCTATTCTCTCGTTTTTATCCTGATGTCGCTGCAGCCACCATCCCTGGTGTCTCCTCCACCCCCTCACAAGGATGATGCACGTCCAGACGAAAATCTGGATACTGGCAGGTCATCTCACCATATTCAAATTCTCAAAAGGCTACTACCAAGATGGATCAGGAAAAGTCACAAGAGCATACCATCGCTTGAGCTCGGTCGACTTGGCAGAAAGTCGCATCCCTCTGCCAATCATCGCTTACGCATGCCCTCTTCAGCAAGAGTCCACGTTCCAAATGAGGGTCCTTCGCGGATGGCCGCAGCCCAAGTCAATCCGGTGAGCTCGCTTACTTGATAGGACCCTCGGTGTGATGTGCTTAACATGTGGCCATAGCGCACTTCGACTGGAAAGAGATTTCGGGTTCGTTATCCTTTGAGTATCCATGCAGGAGCTCACGAGATATTGTGTAGTTTAATCCTGCTGCCCAGCTGAAGCGACGAGAGCAGGAACGTCAAGAGCAGGAGCAGGCTGCTTCCAGCAGTGGTCAACCCGCCGGAGATCCAGCCGTTTGTTGTTTCTCCACGTTGGTGTACAGGTGCTGATTAGACGTTCCAGCATCCACCGCATACTGAAGCTACTGTCCATGATGATCCAAACACGGGTGCATCTGGCAGTAGACGAGGCTCTACTAACCCAAGAGGAGCAACCACGGTATGCCTTTTTCTCGTCCCATGCACTCTCTGTTCATGCTTTGCTTTTCATCAGGTACAACGTGTGGGTCATGCGTCTCGATCCTCCACCAGGGAGGTTCCCATAACGGTGTGTATCCCCCTTTCGTCCATTCATCCTCACTCATGACGGATCATACCAGCGAGAACCAGATGGGGCAGTGCACATCAGGTTTTCGCTTAGGTTCCCCCCATGGATGTGCTGTGGGTTATGTGTCGGAGATGGGACACATTGACCAACGACCATCCGTTACTTTGCGTCCTCGTAACCTCGCCACATTTGCCTGTACTGACAGTGGAAGATCTAGTTTCGGGCTCCTCGCGGCCCACTTCATAGGATTGTCTACTACTGTGTAACATAAACACACTAGACCGATGCGATGGATGGCATGCTCGATAATGTGCTGTCCGTGTAGCTACCTGCACCCCGCGTATGTGAAATAGCTGAAATCAACCGTCGAGCAATAAGGGGCCAAAAAAGACAGTCCGAGAGCAGTCGCTCAATCGGAGGAATACCATCTGCCTCTGTAGTGGGGGGTTAGAAGCGGACCTGAGTGAGCGTCAGCGTGCACGGTGGACCGGACATCAACATGCTTGATACGAAACACTGGGCTGTGAATGAGTTGTTCATGACCGGACGAGGAAAGACGATATACTCTACAGACTTTGCCACCACACCCCAGTTGACTGACGAAGATCATCAGAGGTCAGCATGAGCGGGATGATCACCATCCGTACGACGAGAGTGATGATGACTGTTAGGGTCTCCCCGAGCGGATTCGTTCCTGGTGGATGAGACGTCAAAGGATGGGAATACAATATGGACGAGGACGGGGACGGGGAAATAGATGATGGCCGTGTGTCTGTTCAAAGAATCCGTCTGGGCTTGCGGTGGAGACGAACATCTGATCTCGGGTTCTACATCCTCTTTGGTCGCCCCCACGCTCCTCCAGGTACGCGCTCACGTCCGTCCCCGGCCCCGCAGGGGTATGACCATGCCATGAATGGATCTCCAATTGCGCCGACCGTTGATGACAGCGAAATTGCTGGCGAGTCGTACGAGGGTGATGGCTCGTGGCATTGCAGACATGATAGTACGATCTCGGTAGTCGAGGTATGTGACCATATTGCTCACCAGGGAGCGTGTCTTCAAACCCGACTTGACCTCCTCAGTCTAGCACCCACCACGAGGTCTGCCTCAGGGTGAGTAGGAATGCCAGGTCCCGTACACTATCAAACATGCGGCTGCCGCAATAGGGTCTTCAGCTCAGTTGGACACATTGATCAGCTTGTAGAAGAATTCGAATGGGGGTCACTAACTGGCATGAGTATCCTTGGGCGCTCGCAAGATGCAGAGTATCGCCAGCGTCGGTAGAAGCGTACCGCTCACATGGTACGCATATATCCTGCCATGTCAAACAAGCCTCCGACCTCAGCAAGGAACCTGCAAGTCCGTAGCTCCTGTGTATTGGCCCGTCAAAAACCGTCGGACCAATACTGACCCGGGACAGAAAGAACGAGGGGATGACGCACGCTTTTTGAGACTAGTCCACATACCATAACGATAGAGCTTCTCCAACAGTGTTCCGGAGAGTAATTACCGGTGGTGAAGCGGAAGGTCATTCTGAGGCAGGAAGGTGGGCTGTGAGCTCGACCTTTCCGGATTGAAAGAGACACCCCCAAGCAAAGATGTGACATGACGATAACGCGGTGAATAGTTGTTTCCACGCTGTGAAACATTCTGAGGTACGATCGCGCTGTGCTCGAGACTGCCCCAGAATGGACAGATGCTTTGTACGAGGTATGCAATAAGTGGGGCCATGTGAACCGGGCGCTCATCGCGAACTGAGTCCTGTGGCCATAAATCAGAAAAGACATATACATACACCTACGATGTCGACCTGCACAATGTCCACAAATACAGACGGGAGCTGTTCTACACATACCTGCGTGTTTAAGCATGGATATGATAGCGACGCAGTGAACTGACGTACAGTTGCTTCCCATCTCATGGACAACATGCTCTATTTGAAATCATTCTCGTGTGCTACACCCGCATGAACGAGTCCTGCAAGTTGTATATGGCAAGCACTTCCAGCTCGAGTCGGAGGATAGGACCACCCCCGGCAATTCATGATGCTGATTGTGTACCTAGTCATCAGAGTGAGGGCGCCTAGCTGGAGTCCGAGTAAGGATAAACGATGAAGACCTATATAAAGAATATAAGAAACATGTTTGCAACGGAACGTTGTGCCGGCACGCCTTGTTCTCTCGTTCCTCAAAGCCAACGATTGTGTCCTGGAGGATGTCATCAGCAAACACCGGTATGTAGTAGCAGCTCTGAGAAGCGATTATATCGATCGAGTGCTTACCAGTCGATAAGACCCAATGATACTACTAGACTGTCTAGACACATATCTCTCTGGGGGGGTTGCATTCCACCCCGACGGAAAGCATGTTTTGGCTTGCAGCAAGGATGCAATTCGTCAATGGAAACTCGAGGATGGCCAGCAGGTCAGAAAACAGCCAGTAACGACAGAGCCAATGGCCATCTCAGTGTCCAGTGACCATAAGTGGATCATTTGTGGAACTGAGGGCTCAGGAGCGGGTGTATGGGACGAAGAACTGCATGAGAAGGTTGTCGAGGTGGAGAGTGGAAAGTCGGTGATTTCAGTTGACATCGCTCCCGACTCGACGAGGTTTGCGACTGGGACCGGAATGGGTGACAACACGGCAAGTGTGTGGGACATTCAGACGGGGAAACGACTGGTTGGCCCACTTGGACATAACGATTGGGTCCACGGAATCAAGTTCTCGCCCAATGGCGAGCGCATTGCGACTGCCTACACTGGTGGCCCGATGCGGATTTTTGACAGCCACACTGGCGACCAACTCGCCACCATCCACATCCGCACACCCGGTGTTTTTCCACTCACTCCACTTGCATGGTCCAGCGATGGATCACAGATTTTTGCTGGATCGGACCACAAGGAAGTCATCTGTTTCAATGTCTCCGATGGGTCTGAGATTGCCAAGTCACAGACTCTCAAAGATATCCAGTCTATTGCTCTCGCCAGTAATGGAAAGTTCATTGCTGCATGCGCACCATCTTCCATCTTTCTCTTGGACACATCAACTCTGTCTCTCATTGTCCCTCCTATTGAAGTGGACTCTGTGGCTTCGATTGCCATCTCCCTGGATAGTGGCTACCTGGCAACTGGACAAAACAATGAGAAAGTCGCAGTGCGCAACCTCAGGCATATTCTGCCAGATGAATATGGTCCATTCCAGGTAGGTCATGTGTAATTATGAGGACATCAGCTAACCATCATTCTGTCGCATTAGGTGTCTTCCCATGGAGGACAGCAAGATGAGCAACATTCAACCTCAGGTAGCCATGACAACCATCCACATCACTCGGTATGTAGGATTTTGTCATTCCGCTAGTGAAATGAGCTGTGCTGACTTCCTCGTTGTATACACACACCAGGAGGAACCCAAGGAATCTAATTTGGTCGCATCCAAGACCCCTGGTGAAGACACCAGTAGTGGTCTCGAGGCATGTATTCATCTATTCGCTCGCAATTGAATCCTCATGTTCCTGTAGATCGCTGTGCCATTGAATGCGCCCGCACTAGAGTTCGACTTCGACAAGGTTTGTCATCGCTATATTCTCTTGCTCCGATTCCGACACTGTTGCAGCCACCATCCCCGGTGTCTCCTCGCCCAGAAAATAATGCCGATACTGGTGGATCATCTCACCATACTCCAACCGGAACCACAGCCCCCTCTTCGCGGGCCTGGACAAGATGGTTCAAGAAAGGTCGCGAGAACATCGCATCGCTTGAACTCGGTCGACTTTACAGAAGGTCGCGTCCCCCTGCCAATCATCGCTCGCGCTCTCCATCACCAGCAAGGGTCAATGTTCCGATCCAGCAGCCTTCGCGGATGGCCGCAGGACGACTCAATCAGGTGA
>JBBPKS010000444.1:0-12844 GCA_038089355.1 Pulveroboletus ridleyi | reverse complement strand
AACTGGGGCGAAGCTAGTGGCTATGTACTGTAAGCGAAGAATGGGGCGTAACACTAAGAACAAGGAATGCTAAATACAGAGGGTCCGGGGTGTCAGGGATGCAGACTCATCGAGAACGCACCGGAGGTCGCAGGAAAGGTGTCCGGAGTTGTCCGGAGTTAAGTCCGGAGTACCGGATTCGATGGATATGACAGTCAGGAGCTTTGTGGTGACAAAGTACTTGAGGTTCTTGTGGTCAGTGACAACGTCAACCAGAGTGCTGGATCCTTCAAGGTAATGTCTCCAAGTCCGGAAGGACTCGAAGATCGCCAGGAGTTCCTTATCGTGGGTGTCATAGTTGAGCTCTGGAGTGGACAGCATCCGAGAGTAGAAGGCAACAGGCTGGATCTCCTCATCCGGACAACGGATGGAGAGGATACCAGCGATGGCATAGTCGGAGGCGTCGGTTTCTACTATGAGCGGAGCATCCAGAGTCCAATGGACAAGGATAGGAGCAGAGATGAAGGCATCCTTGAGGGACTGAAAAGCAGCAAGGCACAAGTCGTCAAAGAGCCACAGGGTGCCTTTACGAGTAAAGCAGGTGAGGGGCATGACGATATTGGAATAGTTAGCGATGAATCATCGATAGAAGTTCGTGAAACTGAGGAAGGATTGGATGTCCTGGACCTTCTGAGGTACTGGCCAATCCCGGATAGCTGTGACTTTGTCTTCGGACATTGTCAGGCTGGAGGAAGGAAGCTGGTAGCCAAGGTACTCGGTGGAGTTAGTATTCCATTTGCACTTCTCAGGTTTTGTGTAGAGGTCGTGTTTGCGAGGTCTCCGGAGAACTTCTTGGACATGCTCCTTGTGGGAGGCTTTGTCTTTGGAGAAGATGAGGATATCGTCCAGGTAGACTATCACACAAACGTCAAGGAGATCCATGAAGATCAAGTTTACAAACCACTGAAATGCTGTGGGGGCATTTGTTAGACTGAATAGCATGATGAGCCATTCAAATGATCCATAGCACGTCTGGAATGAGGTCTTCCATTCATCGCCCTTGGCAATGCGGACCAGATGGTACACATGCCAGAGGTCAATCTTGGTGTAGACCTTGGCACAGCTTGGAGCGTCAAGGAGGTCGGAGATGTGGGGAAGTGGGTAGCGATCTTTCTTTGTGATCTTGTTGAGTCCTCGGAAGTCTATGCAGAGGTGGAGGGAACCGTCCTTCTTGCAGACAAAAAGGACCGGAGCAGTGTGGGTGGAAGAGGACGGGCAGATAAACCCGTTTTTGAGGTGTTCATTGAGGAACATCCGGAGAGCCTCAAGCCTGGAGGGGGAGAGGGAGTAGAGGGTGCCCAAGGGAGGGGAGGTACCTTCCTCCAGGTCGATCTTCAAATCATGTTCGTGATGTGGGGCAAGTGTGGATGCTTTACTCTTGCTAAACACATCTGCAAAGTTGTGATAATCCAGAGGGATCCCAGACACGTCAACCAGAGCTGGAGGAGGAACCAGATCAGCTCGGACTCCTGAGGGCTGTCATATCCGCTCCGATCTCCAGACCTTTTACTCTTCTTCGTCCTCCGTAGTCCGGACTTTGCTCCTTCATACTGGACTCTGTTTCCCGAGTATCGGACTTCCTCGCCTTCCTTATTTAGTATTCCCTTTATACCTTCGTCCCTCCATTCTTTAGTTACGACCCTTAGTATCACCCCTTAGACCCTTCGCCACACCATATGCTTTCACTACGTATGCCTCCCATCTCCATATGCTTCCCTCTTACCCGACGTACCTTACCATACGATCCTCCATTCCTCCGTCCAAACTCCGGACTGGACTTGAGTATATAAGCTTCCTGTACTCCGCTTCTGTACCTTAGTACAAATATCAAACCAGTCACCTCCCGTCTCTCGTCCGACTCCTTTCTCCCTCTCTTCGCTCTCCCTTCCTCCTACGAAATACGAGGACAGAGTCTAGGCAAGGGCGCGACACATAAGTCTTGCGCCAACGTCCTCCTAGGTACCCCCTTGTTGCTCCGAACTCCGTTCGTCCCCCCTACGAACTTCGTATATTAACCTTCGGAACTCCATTCGGACTTGAGTCCGGAGGAACCGGACTTGACAAGGGCGGAGTTAAAGGCTGAACTGGGTGGAGCCCTGGAATCAACAGGCCAATGCAAAAGCAGGGGCACTGATGAATGAGATGGGTGGAGCCTGGTGTTCAGAGAAACTTAGTGGATTGGGTGTGGCAGGGTTAGCCAGAGGAGGTGAATCCGGAGGCTGCGGAGGTGAGCTCAGTTTTGCTGGTGCGGGCTGCTCAGATGGCTGGAATGATATACTGCTCGAAACCCAATCAATCAACAGATTGAAGCGGGTGAGCCAGTTGTGTCCCAGAACCAGTGAACAGGATCTGTCTAGCAGAGTGATATATAACATCGTCGGAGTGATGTTGCCAGTTTCAAAGTGGATGGTGAGGTTGATGGCTTGAATGATGGTGGAGTTGGATGTCCCATCGAAAAGTCAGAGTTGAAGTGGGGGTATGGAGTAGGTTGAAACAAATTCCATATCTATAAAACAATTGGAAGATCCAGAGTCTACAAGCATGGGGAATGGAGGAATATCTTGTTCACAGATACTGACAGAGGGAATGAGAGAGCGAGGGTCAGAAAGAGTGGATGCATTGAGCCGGATCTCCTTTGGTGCACTAGTGGAGTTAACACAACTCCTAGACTGTGCAGAGTCCTGGAGGTCGCACTCTATTTTTTTGCCTCTGAGGAGGTCTCCGGTTTGGCTTCTGGAGTTGCGGCCTTGGCTGCTCAACCCTTAGCTGTCTTGGAGGTTGACTTCGGACACTCCTTGGCTATGTGACCATCTTGGCCACAGAACATGCAAAGTTTAAGGTCAAAGCGGCACTTTTGCTTGGCTGCTGTGAGCTTGCCATCCTTCCCTAGCTTGGCAGAAAGATCAGGCTTCAGGGAGGCGAAGGTGGTGGTGGACTTCCCTAGGACCACTGGAGTTGGAGCTGCTTCCGGATTGGTGGTTTCCAGAGCTGGGTGACTTGTCGTTTTTGGCGAAAGGGTTGGTGGATGGCTTCACCTGGCAATTAACCTCAGAATTGCACTCCCAATAGCGCGTGTCAATGGCTTGAGCGAGGGTCTGGAGTTCAGAGAGGGTGGGTGGCTTCCTGACACGAGAGATCTCATCTTTGATCCGGTCAGGGAGGCTGTTGTAGAAGTGGTGCCGGAGGGCACCTTCTCCATAGCCTCGGACTTGTGAAGCGATGCGGTTGAACTCGACCACATACTTGTTGATGCATTGGGAGTCCTTCATGGACAGGTGGTCAAGTTGGTGCTCCACATCACCAATGGGGTCATGGGGTCCGAAATTCATCTGTAACTCCAGGATGAATTCCCAGAAATTATCCATTCAGACTGGACGGAGGTTGGGGTTCTCATCAAGGAGGAGGTCTGGTTTGAACCATTCCAATGCCATCCCTTTCAGGTAGGATTGCGCAAATGTTACTTTGGTGCAATCTGTCTAAAAGGCCTTAGGACAGTCTTGGAAGTTTAGCTTGCACTGGACTAGGAATGTCCAGAGCTTCTGGGGATCAGTCCCATTGAACTGATCCGGTTCTCGGACTTTGGTGTGGGAGGTGCTATCAGCGGGGCATCGACAAGAGGAGCAAGCAAGGCCGCAGATAGCATCAGTGAGGAGGGCAAGCATGTCCCGAGGGACTTGCTCGTTCTCATTCCCGCTTCCAGGGGCATCTTCCCTGTCGTCGCTGTCCTCAGGCCTGAGCTCCAGGAAGTCAGGGTCTTCATCAGAGGAGTCACCTCTGGGACCATCTGGACCTTCTGGGCTTCTAGGACTGTTGGGGGGTATGCGAGGGATATCTCATTCTTGGGGTAGGTTGGACAATGATGACTCATTGTCCTCAAGTTTGGTAATCCGCGCATCTGGAGTTGGCAAATGCTGGAAGGCATGAGCCTGGGAAATGGATGCTGGAGTACGGTGGGTGGAAAAACTGTGGAATTGGTTGATGAGGGTGGGGCCTCGGCGACTGCTGGCGAATACACTGAGTGGATTGAAGCGTGGGGACAGGGGTGGGTTTGTGCCAACAGCACACATTCTGGAGCGTGTGACACAAGTGGCCATGACAAATGCAATTTAGGAGTTATAACAAGAGGCAGTTTGAATATACTGTTAGAACTAGGGTCTCTGGGAGGTAACTCTGGAACTCCGGAGTTTGGGCAGGACTTGGCTTCACCGTATGTGGTGCACTCTTGTCACAACTCTGGGGGTGTCCTGTAATTTCGGAACGGGCAGAAGAAGTCAGATTAACCTTGTTGCAAGCAACAAAGGCCGAGAATGGTTCAGAAGAGAGTCTTAGAGACTCAAGGGGGTCAGAGTGAGCTTGGGAGACTGTCTGTCTAAGTCGATATTTAAAC
The DNA here is from genome assembly GCA_038089355.1 of Pulveroboletus ridleyi. Lineage (NCBI taxonomy): Eukaryota > Fungi > Basidiomycota > Agaricomycetes > Boletales > Boletaceae > Pulveroboletus > Pulveroboletus ridleyi. The sequence continues at coordinate 8,418 of JBBPKS010000444.1, read as the reverse complement.
TGGAGTATCTACTACAAGTGCAGGGACTTTATATATGGGAGTAGAAATTAGATCTTACTAATAGTCTGGAGTGTGGATGCTAAGTGTACCGGAGCTGTGCTCCTAAGTGGGCACAGGGACAGAGGGTGAACTGGGATGAAGCTAGTGGCTATGTACTGTAAGCAAAGAATGGAATGTGGCACTAAGAATAAGGAATACTAAATAGAGAGGGTCCGGGGTGTCAGGGATGTGGACTCATCAAGAACACACTGGAGGTCACAGGAAGAAAGTCTGGAGTTGGGTCCGGAGTTCCAGATTGACAGATATGACACCTAGATCTGTTTCTGCCTACCTCAACTCCTTCTTCAACCTCATCTCACATTGTACATCGATTCTTGGTGGTTGTAGATACTAACATATTGCATCATTCATCACATCATTCCCAGGGCACCATAGCTGACCAGTCCAACCTAAGTGATCCACCCCCCAAAGCATTTATATATAGTGACCTCAAAAACCCTTTCCATATTAGCCTTTAATATGGTGTATGGAATATATTACCAAAGGTCATGGGAATTTTACTTAGCTTTGGTGGAGTCATAAATAGTACATACTCTTGGCTACATAATTGCTCCCAGGGTCATGTGATTTGGCTTACATGTGGTAGAAATATGATTTATTTAAAATAGTAATATCATGGAAAGGGTTTTTGAGCTTTTAAATCAATGGCTAGAATCTCAGTTAAATCATAGAATAGTTGCCATTGTTTGTTGGTACAAACAAAGATATACATGTAAATAGTATGTCTGAGTTTAAAAAAGTTCACACACTTCTTAATTCTCAATCACCATCATGGTTAGATCTCTTTCTCTTACTTAACAAAGCACTATCCTTTCCTTGCTTGATGCTGGCCACTCTGGTGAAGCTATTACCAAGAAAACTGGTATTAGCCCTTCTGCTATATCCAAACTTCGCTCCAAAGAGTGTTCAGCTCTTCCCAAAGCTATTGGAGGTCATCCTTCCAAGCTTTCCTCTACCAATATTTGTCATACCCAACATCTTATTAGCTCTGGCAAAGCTGAAAATGCTGTTTAAGTAACCAAAGCTCTTACCAACATCATCAACCTACCCCTCTCTGCTAGTACTATTTGCCTCCACTTGAAGAAAGCTGGTATAAAGGCTGTAGTCAAGTCCAAATGACCTCTTCTTTCTGCTAGACATTGCAAGGCTCGCTTAGATTTTGCCTATGCTCACAAGGACTGGGCCCTCACCTTCTACAACAACCTCAGGCATCATATGTACCAGATGGTACAATCTCCAGATGATTATTCATTTAGGAGGAGGTTCCTCTGTAGGTTATCTCACATGATTATTTGAAGTATATTTGAAGCTCATAGTATATCCACTGAACACTCTAGCATTGAGGAAATCCTCAAGAAGGTCTGGCAGATGGAAACTGCCCAAAAGACCATTAGCCTACACATAAGAATGAGCCACTTTGGCTCTGGGGGGAAGACCTCCCAAGAATGAAGTGGTTCATACCCACAGGAAAAGAGGGCTAAAGGGGCCTTAAGTAACATGCACAAGTTTGTGTATCATGGAAATATGCTATTCTGTCAAAGAATGGCCAACTTGCCTAAAACTGTAAGTCTGGGCAAGACAGGAGTGGGTACTCCCCAATCAAAGAGCCTAATTACAGGGAATCACCTGCTTCTGTTGTGGTAAGAAAGGCTATATGGCCAACCAGTGTGATCAACCTTGCAAGGATCTACTACCAGTGGGAAAACCATGACTATACACTGTGAATGTACAAGAAGATGAGGGGGATGATCTCCTGACTGACATTACCAAAACCGGACTCAATGATGAGGCAGTGGCCCTTGCCAACACTGAGCATATAGCAGAAACTACTGATGGGGTCAACAATGGCCCTGCCAATGAAGGTCAGGTGGTCAATGACTGCTTTGAGCTGTATTCGGAGTGCTCAGATATCTAAGAAGACAATGAACCCATTGAATACTTGGGTGCCATGCATAATCCATTGGATAATGACCAGCCTGTGTAGTGCATGGCAATGGAGATCACCAATGGGGATCCACCCCTTTCAGGCCCAGGGCTACAAGGGGATGAGGATCCCCAGCCAAGATGGATATGGTCACCAATATATGGGGTAATCCATGAAGGCAGTGATTGCCTTGAGTGCCAGCAATGAATCGCCCATATCACAGCTGACATCAATGAGGGAGATCCCTTACTGAGTGCAGCTCAGTCATACCTGTCTGAGCACACTCGACAGGAGTACGACTAGGGCTGGGACAAGTACAACCATGCACAGATGACAGGACATGGCCTTGATATCAACTGTGTCCATGCAGCAATGGCTGAACTTGCAAAACAAGTTCACATATTTAAGGGGTACCAAGTGTTCCTCACTTAAAACCTCAGATCCAAGGCAGTACAGGCTCATCTGCACACCTCATTCACCAGGTGAGAGGTTGCCACATCATACAATATAATTGTAGAGGAGCTCATAGAGAGATTCACTCTCTAGATCAGAATGTATCCAGATAACCTAGTGGTCAAAACTGCATATGGGTCAATGGTTATCCCCAGTGAAAATTGGACATGTGTCATATCCGCTCCGATCTCCAGACCTTTTACTCTTCTCTGTCCTCCGTAGTCCGGACTTCGTTCCTCCATACTGGACTCCGTTCTCCAAGTATTGGACTTCCTCGCTTTCCTTATTTAGTATTCCCTTTATACCTTCGACCCTCCATTCTTTAGTTATGACCCTTAGTATCACCCCTTAGACCCTTCGCCACACCATATGCTTTCACTACGTATGCCTCCCGTCTCCATATGCTTCCCTCTTACCCGACGTACCTTACCATACGATCCTCCATTCCTCCATCCGAACTCCGGACCGGACTTGAGTATATAAGCTTCCTGTACTCCGCTTCTGTACCTCAGTACGAATATCAAACCAGTCACCTCCCGTCTCTCGTCCGACTCCTTTCTCCCTCTCTTCTCTCTCCCTTCCTCCTACGAAATACAAGGACAGAGTCTAGGCAAGGGTGCGACACATAAGTCTTGTGCCAACGTCCTCCTAGGTACCCCCTTGTCGCTCCGAACTCCGTATATTAACCTTCGGAACTCCATTCGGACTTGAGTCCGGAGAAACCAGACTTGACAACATGCCCAGATGTGTTTGGGCATGTTAGACTATGTCAGACCATGCTTTCCTGCAATGTACATATGGGATCATTGTGTAGCACTTTTCTCTAATAAAGTGATAGTACAACTGCATGCTATGGTATGATGGCAAATGTCAAGTAATGATAATTCATATTTGTGCATATGTGATCATACAATGGCATCCGCTCCTCGCAGCATTGTTTGACTGACACATGCTTACAGCAGCTCCCATATGACACTGTCTGTATGTTGCAGTATGTACTAGATGTGCACTTATGCTACTATCTGCTGCCTTCGAGTTACCACAACTTGAAATTAATGATCCCCAATGATTCTATCTGATGCCATCTAAATACATGGTTCCCATCTACAGTACACATATGACCATGCCTACAGAATAAGATCCAAAGGAAATGCAAGACAGTATGAGTTGCTGCCAGAGTCCAGCACTTGAAGTCCCTAGAGAAGGGGTTCTCAGAATGCCACTTTGTTCTATTTGTCTGCTGCAATTGATCTTAAGGTTAGACCGCTCTGCCTATCAAAGAACATTATATTACATGCTTATCTCATGTGCTTGTATACACTCGTTCAAGGGAGTTCCTGCCACTCAGACAACTCTAAGTTAATGAGCTCAATGCTAGACCCATTCTCTTCACAAGGGCACTGTAACAGCAACTGTTACCAAGAACATATCACTCCTATCCAATCTGGCTGGGTAGGACTGACTAGCAGACACAAGAAGTCTATAGTAACTGTGAGTAAGACAAGGCCAAGGAAGAGTACTCACTTTGATGTACAGAGATCCCAGAAATGAGAGTGGACATGACAGTTGCTGTTTTGTGTGAGGAGAGGTGGGAAGAGGAGGAGAAGAGGTATAAATGAGTATGCTACAGACTGCAAGACTGTGGGATGCTTCTGTACAGTTGCTTAGCAACTCTGCAGTGCACATGCGCACATATATATCAGAGGAGCCAGTGGTATCAGCAGAGGTGGCTCTGGGGCTGTCAAAAAAGGTAAGTGCCAGGGTCACATGTGTGAGGAGGAGCTAACCAGGTGAACAGAGAGATCACATATGTGAGGAGGTCAAGGACATGGAAGAGGTTGTGTGCCCAGTGAAGAAGAGGATACCAGTCACTGTCATGTACTCTGCACCCATTCCAGGCACTAGCACATGTGAGTCATGCATATATATGCATAGATCTCACTGCCCAGTGCACAAAAGGCATAGGGTGGCCTGTGTGTGCTGCAGCCAGCTCAAAGCCCATTGCAGTTAGTCAAGAAAGGTGGGGTCACGAAAGTGAATGATAGAAGTGATCTTAGAATGGCCAAAAGGTGAGTCTGGTGACACAAGAAGCAATGCCTAACAATTTGGTAGAAAAACAAGTGTCATGGCTGACCAGACTGCATTATCTTCTTTCATCATTTCCACTTTTGTGTCCTCTCTTGCATTTCTTCCTTCTATCCATTCTTGGGCCTATAAGCCTGTTACTAAGAAGGTCTGGCTGGTCATGGCCCCTCTCAAGGAGTGCTACTGTGTACTCCACCAGTTGCCTGATGAGCCTCTTGCTGGACTTGTTCTATTACTGACTAACCCCATGGTCTTCATTTTGGGAATGAATCCATTTCACACAGGAGTGTGCTGATGTACTTAACCTCAACCCTGCTAACTGGCTCTGGCCAGATGAACTCTGTTTAGTCTGGTGGATTGTGCTCAACCATGAGAAGATGTTCAATTGGGTTCCTACTGAGTGAGGCCACTTGGACAAGTGTTACTTTCCTCTGGTGAAAATCCCAATCATTCCCCATATGCCATCGGTCCTCAAAAATATTCCTATCCCTTCATCTGCTTGGGACCAGGCAATCCAGATCATTAAAGACCAGATTGCCTCCAGAGTGTACAAACTGTCCATTGCTACATACCAATTCCACTGGTTTTGCGTCCTGAAGCAGGACAGTAAAACACTCCGGTTAATTCATGACCTTCAACCCCTCAATGCTGTTACTATCTGGGATTCCTTGGTCCCCCCTTTTGTCAAGCACCTTGCTAAGTCTTTTAGTGACTACAAGATCTATGGTATAATGGATCTATTTGCCAGTTACAACCAGCACCCATTGCATATGGATTCCTGGGACATGTCATATCTGTCAATCCAGAACTCTGGACTCAACTCCAGATCCAATTCCAGACTCCCTTCCTGTGACCTCCAGTGCATTCTCGATGAGTCCGCTTCCCTGGCACTTCAGATACTCTGTATTTAGTGCTTTTTGTTTTCTATGTTACATTTTATTCTTCGCTTACAGTACATAGCTACTAGCCCTGCCTCCAGTCATCCTCCATTCCTGTGCTCTGCTTAGAAGCACAGCTCCAGTATACTTAGCATCCATCCTCCAGACTCTGACTAACACTTATGTTTTGCATCTGTATATAAGTCTCTGTACTTCTGTTGTAGATACCTCAGTTTGAATATCATCATAAGCTCTCCAGTCTCTGACCATCTGACCCCCTTGAGTCTTCGGACTCTTCTCTGACCCATCCTTGACCTTTGTTGCTTGCAACAAGGTCAACTCCAACCCTAACTCACCCTCTGAAATTACAGGACACCCTGGACTTGTGACAAGGGCACACCACATAAGATGAAGCCAAGTCCTGTCTGAACTCCAGATACCCTAGAGTTACCTTCTGGAGATTCGGTTTTAACAGATGGTGTAAGAGACCATCTGGGTCAGTGTAACAGTCTGTGGGGACACAACAAAGAGTGAAATGAAATAACAAAATCCCAGTGATCCAGCAATTGATGGTAGCATTGGGCTGGAGATCCAGGTTGTTGATCATTCCTTTCACATACTTATCATCCATTTCTACAATAAGGTTAGCGACACTGAAGATAAATATATGCACTGCCAAGAGAGCACAGAAGAGGCTGTAAAGCTTGAGCTTAACCTGGGAGTACCGGCTCTCGACACTAGTCAAGCTGATAGAGCAAAACTGGTTGGGATACCAGTGACCATCCTCACCATCCTGTGACAAAATAAAGCTGACCATGATGACCAAGGTGTCAACAGCAAGAACAACTTTCCAGCCAGACTCATAGTCCAAGCAGCAGAGCACAGAGGACTTTGTGATCTCGTCTTTGAGATGAGTAATAATCTCCCCCTGGGCATCACCCCATTCGAAAGGGACACCCTTCCAGGTCAGATCAACCAATGGATGGGCGATGGCAGTGAAGTTCCAGATAAAAATATGGACTACTCCACAGGTCTCAAGGAACCTGCAGATATGTGTTACTGTCTGGCACTCGGACCAGTCATGAATCTTCTGTATCTGGGTCTCATATGGCACCTGGCCCTCAAAGGTGCATTTGTGCCTGACTATGATTGCATCTGGGGCAGCAAGCATAAATTTCTTGGTGGACACAGTTGCTTTGACATTCTGGAGGCACTGCAAAATACAGTGAATAATGACAAGATGATTCCAGATAAACTTCTGGATGCCCAGATTATCCAGAATGATCTCGTACAAGCCATCTGGATGCTGGTACCAGGTTTTCTCTGATTTGACCAGAAGGTCATTGATAAATGACATCATGTGGTGGGGTATCTCATCTTATACAATAAATGACATGTCCACTTGATAAATCTGGACTGCATTAGTATGACCCATTGGAATAGTGGTGAGATAGTGCAGCCCCAGTGGACTGCCAAATGTGGTCATGTCCTGTTAAAACCAAATCTCTGGAAGGTAACTCCAGGGCATCTGGAGTTCAGACAGGACTTGGCTTCACCTTATGTGGTGTGCCCTTGTCATAAGTCCAGGGTGTCCTGTAATTTCAGAGGGCAAGTTAGGGTTGGAGTTAATCTTATTTCAAGCAACAAAGGTCAAGGATGGGTCAGAGGAGAGTCCAGAGACTCAAGGGAGTCAGATGGTCAGAGTCCAGAGAATTTAGTCAGAGTCTGGAGGACGGATGCTAAGTATACCAGAGCTGTGCTCCTAAGCAGTGAAAGATAGATAGGTGGTATGGGGGTGTAGTAGGTAGGGGTTGAGTTTCCTTGTCCCAAGGGGTCCTGTGGAGGGTTAGTACTGGGGACAGACAACTATGACCAACCTCAGTACATGAGAGCAAGACAAGATGGTTCCAGACAATGTTCTGAACAGGAAACTAGTAATCCAGTCGACAGTGAGAACTGGGTGCGCATGGATGTGATCACAGATGGGACCAGATTGAGCATGATAGGAGTCGAAAACATGAGAACTTGAAAAAGACAAAGGGAAATGACAAAACTAAAGGGAAATGACAATGATGGAAATGAAATTGACAATGACAAAGTGGAAAACCCAATCAAGGACAAGGGTCAGATATGAACGAGGAGTCAAGGATGAGGACCCAGAAACTGACAATGATAAGGAAAAACAGTGTCAAGGACGATCACGACAATGAGGAGGGGGATTTGGATGATGGAAGATGACCAGTGGGTAGCAAACTGATGATATTCAAGATCTCGATACAATACATTTATAATCCAGGCATTTCCCTAGACTTTGTATCTATGATAACACATGAGGCCCTATAAAGGGATGCTTGAGTCTAGGTAGCAAGACGGCAAGAAACACAAAATATCATAGTCAAATGTTAAACAAGACTAAATATATAATGGAACCAACAGACGATATAGATAAATAAATGATCTGGTGGATGGGACTGGACCAGATGAAACAGATACATATAAACTGGAACCGGATAGATGGCATGAATAAACAGATGAACAAGAAACAAAGCAGACTGACATTGAGATGGTACAGACAGACATAGGACATGACTAGGACACTTGATGGACACCTGGAAGAGCTAGAAAAGATGACCTACATGCTAAGGATGCAGTAGTTACTGTTAAGATTTCCTTATGAGTATATGACATACCTTCTTTTGAGATGAACTGAGTCCTTTCCAGTACACCATGAATCTGTTCTGATCACTGGTAGTGTTTACATATTTAAGCCATTGGTATGCATACAGTGTTCTGTCAAAATTGGTATCATGGTATTCTTCATATTGATAAGTGAACATTAGCAACTCACTGTTCTGTTCTTGCTTTTTGGGCCTTCCACCCTGCTATCATTGTCATCATTCCCATCTCTCCTGTCCTGTGCACTGGCCCAGCTAAGAGAACACTCAATATTGGCAGTGGTATTGCTCCAGTTGAGACTGGTGTCATAGTTGCAGGTGATTACCCTGTATTTACTATTCC
>JBBPKS010000443.1:0-12855 GCA_038089355.1 Pulveroboletus ridleyi | reverse complement strand
TTCCTTCACCAGACTTATCTCTCCTCGCTTAGCTCTCGTTATGCTAAGCTCATAGTTCTTTCCACCACACACTTGTTCATTCCCTTCCCTTCTAAAAGGTTCTCTGCTTAACCATTGAGTTCCTTTCTCTATTGGCTTGCTGACTCAATGATCAGTCAGCCATTTGTTCTTTCATGTTCTTTCAGTTTCTATATGATTACTCAGCATCCCTTTATTCTTGTATATAAATCCCAAGTAGCTCCACTGTACTTCAGCTTAGACCTACTTGTTTTACATAATCCTAACCCCTATTCATGTGTCTTCACTCTACACTTGAGTGAGCACTTTAGCTCATGCCTGTGTCCTGTTATGATTTATATCTATGCTCCTATTTCTCCCTTTTGTTTGGACTTATCTCTCCTCATTTAGCTCTCATTATGCTAAACTCATAGTTCCCTCCCCCACATGCTTGATTATTCTTCTTGTTTCCAGAACATTCCCTGGTTACTCATCACTTGTCTTTTGCCATTGGTTTACTGACTCAATGATTAGTCAGCCGTTAATTCTTTCATGTTCTTTTGATTTTTATATGATTACTCAGTGACTCTTCACTCTTGTATATAAACCTCCGAGTAGCACCTCTGTCTCTCAGCTTAGACCTACTTGGCTTATATAATCCTAACTCCTCTTCATATGTCTTTGCTTTACACTTGAGTGAGCACTTTTGCTTGTACCTGCATTCCATCCTGATTACAAGGGATAGTCCTTGGTCCACCTGCATCACTGGGAAGTCTCATGTCTGGTCATGCCAGGATGAACCCTTGACCTTGCCATTTGCAAGGTACCCCCTTGTCTCAGTCTCTTAGGACCTTCACCAAGTTCATGCTCGACCCCTCAGGATCAAGCGTAACATATCCCATCCCAATCGCAAGGGATAGTCCTTGGTCCACCCATGTCACTGGGAAGTCCCTTGTCTGGTTCCACCAGGACAAACCCCTGACCTTGCCATTTGCAAGGTACTCCCTTGTCTCAGTGTCTTAGGACCTTCATCAAGTTCACATCAAACCCTTCAAGATCAAGCATAATAACAATCATCCACTCTCTGGACATTTTGGTTAGAATCACACCCTGGAACTGATCCACCACAAATATACATGGCCTGGCATCAGGACATTCGTCAAGGAGTACATCTCCTTCTGTACTGCCTGTGCACACACAAAGGTTCCTTGGCATCAGCCCTACAGACTGCTCAAGCAGCTTCCAGTTCCAGAGAGACCATGGAACTCCATCTCCATGGACTTTATTGAATAGCTCCCGTTCTCCTCTGGATTCACAGCCATCCTCATCATTGTGGATCACCTTTCCAAGCAATGTATATTCATCCTGATGCACAACACAATCACATCTCCAGAATTGACTAAACTATTCCTCCTCCACATCTTCTCCAAGCATGAAGTCCCCTCCCATGTCACCTCTGATTGAGGCTCAGAATTTGTATCTCACTTCTTCTGCTCACTTGGTAAAGCCTTAGATATCCAGCTCCATTTCACCTCTGGATACCATCTGGAAGGTGACAGACAAACTGAATGGATGAATCAAACCCTGGAACAGTACCTCCAGATTTATTGTAACTACCAACAGGATGACTGTTGAACGAGCTATGACTTGTTCCAGCCCCGTTCTACAGTAGAGTACAGTAGTTTACCTAGTATAGTGTATTACCTCAGCTGTACTTACATTTGGACTCAGTCGTCTGAGTTTGAATCATCTCTTGATTCACTACCACTACCTTGTGTGAACGTATCAACCAATCACCTGCACTTATGTAAGTCCTACTAGCCTAACCTCTGTAGCATGTAATATGCCTGTTCAACAATGACTGGTCTGAACTCCTGCCCCTCACAGAATTTGTATACAACAATTCTCTGAGTGCTACCACTATTTTCCTGTTCTTTGCCAACAAGGGCTATCATCTGAATATCACAGTTCACCCTGAACATGACCTCACCTCCACATGAGTGCATGAGTACTCAATTGACCTTGACTTCCTCCATGTCTTCCTCTAGGAAGAAATGGCTCATGCCTAAGAGCTATACAAAGGCCCAGCAGATGCCAAGCAAATTCCAGCACCAGACTTCAAAGTCAGTAATCTGGTGTTCATTAAGGCAAAGTATTTCCACTTCACATGACCCTCCAAGAAGCTATTTGAAAAGAATCTGGGGCCATACGACATTATTGCCAAAGTAGGAACCCATTCCTTCACCCTCTGTCTCCTAGATTTGATGAAGTCCATTCACCCAGTCTTCCATGTTTCCTGATTAGAACCCTCCATTCCAAACACAATTCTGAATCATATGCAACCCCTACCATCTCTGGTTGAAGTAGATGGTGAACCAGAGTACAAGATCTCAGAGATCCTTGATACCAAGTTGGATAGACAAAGGAAGAACTGTAAGCTGTTGTATCTGGTATGTTGGTCTGGATATGAAGGAATTGACAAGGAGACTTTGTGGCTACCCACCATGGAGCTCAACCACACATCCGAACTTGTCTTGGAATTCCATCTCCAGTACCCAGACAAACCTGGATCTCACATGGCTTAACCAGAAAACCCCTACAATTCCTGAAATACTAGTTACACCTCTGCATCTATATTTAACTTCACCTCCATTGCCTTCTTGCGCTCCTCTGCCTCCTTCACTTCCACCACCAACTCCTCCAACTTTGCCCCTGCCCATTCCACATCCCTGGACCCTGCCTCTGACTCTACCTCCAAATCCCCTCTGTACACCTCCTGCATCTTCAACTCCACTAGTCTCTCTAGCAGATAGTTCTGCCAGTTGAGGCAATGGACAATGCAACACATCTGTCCCCCAAGCTTCCTTCCCATCTTCTCCACCTCTGCACTCCACTCACTTGCCTCCAACTCCTTCAAGATCCTCACCTCTGGCACCTCCACATCCACCTTCTTATGAGGCAACTCCACCTCACTCTCTACACACTTCCTCTGGTGCTCTGGCCTCCCATCTCTGCCCCAGTCACAGCAAGCCTGTGCAGCCTGACACTCTGAGCATGAGGTTGCCTTACCAGGTCCAGATATGCACTTGAGATCATGCATTGCGCACCACAAGTATGTGCAGTCCTTGCCCTTCCTAGAGTCCTGAGCAGACTGAATTTATCCTGAGCCTGCCTTGGAATCAGTCATTCACCTTCCAGTAATTGGACACTCACCTGTCTGTGTGCCTTCTCTTTCTCCTAGTGCTTTGCCTCCACAGCTTGCTGCACCTCCTCCTCACATTTCTAGTGCTCCTCTTTCTTAGTCTTCTGGTAAAGGCATTCCTTAGCCAGCCTCTTCTCCTGCATTCAGCAGTGCCACTTGGTGAACTTGGCAACCATCAGGTTGTCTCCATCTCTGATGACCTTGACAAGTTGTTTATCTGTCCAGCCCCAGACATTTGGATACTCCTCAGACATGGTATTAGTGTTCTAAGTTGTGGATTGGTGTTACACTTGATTCTGAAGGGTCAAGCATGAACTTGGTGAAGGTCCTAAGATGCCTGAGACAAGGAGGTACCTCACAAGTAACAAGGTCAAGGGTTTGTCCTGGTAGAACCCGACAGGGGACTTCCTGGTGACACAGGTGGGCCAAGGACTGTCCCTTGTAATTGGGATGGGACACAGACAAGAGCTAAAGTGCTCACTCAAGTGTAGAGCAAAGACACATGAAGAGGAGTTTAGGTTTATATAAACCAAGTAGGTCTTAGCTGTAGTACAGGGGAGCTACTTGGGGTTTATATACAAGAACAAAGAGATGCTGAGTAATCATATAGAAACTGAAAGAACATGAAAAAACAAATGGCTGACTGATTGTTAAGTCAGTGAGCCAATAGTGAAAGGAGCTTAGTTAGTAAGCAAGGAATATTCTGGAAGAGGGGAGAAGGAACAAGTGTGTGGTGGGAGGAACTACAGGCTTAGCATAACAAGAGCTAGGCAAGGAGGGATAAGTCCAGTAATAGAAAGAAAAAGATGTAAGCATAGACACAAATCGTAACAATTGGTGGATGTGCAGGTTTTTATAAAGTTATTCAAGCTTTGCCCAGACTCTGCTTTTCTATTTCAAATTTGCCTCACACTACTGGCCTTTATGGGTTCAGGCCTAGAAGTGGGATACTGTCATATCCATCGATTCAGAACTCTGGACTCAATTCCGGATCCAACTCCAGACTACTTTCCTACAACCTCTGGTGCATTCTTGATGAGTTCACATCTCTGACATTTTAGATACTCTGTATTTAGTGTTCCTTGTTCTTATTGTTACATTCCATTTCTTGCCTATAGCACATAGCCACTAGTTTTGCTCCAGTTCACCCTCTGTCCCTGTGCTTTGCTTAGAAGCACAGCTCTGGTACACTTAGCATCCATCCTTTGGACTCTGACTAACACATATGTTTTGCATCTGTATATAAGTCTCTGTACTTCTGTCATAGATACAAATCCAGTCTCTGACCATCTGACCCCCTTGAGTCTCCAGACTCTTATCTGACCCATCCTTGACCTTCACTACTTGCAACAAGGTCAACTTTGACCCTAACTCATCTTCCAAAATTACAGGATACTCTGGACTTGTGACAAGAGTGCACCACATAAGGTGAAGTCAAGTCCTGTCCAAACTCCAGATGTCCTAGCATTACCATCTGGAGATCTGGTTTTAACAACCCATAACAATGCAGAAAAGTGATTAAGCTATGACAGAGTGATGTGCCTGGCCTATGACATCCTTGCCATTGGATCAAAGCTGATAGGCCTCTTTTAATGGCCCATGCATGCCCTTGTTTAGGTAGGTACTATAGTTCCATGCAACACCTTTGTTATGAACATCATGGACAAAGTGTTTTGCAAGATGGGTCTTAGGAAAGTTCCAGTTGGTCTTGAGGTCTCTGATGGCATTCGGTTGTGAGGCATTCTCAATGTACCCCTATTTCCTGCATATCAGCATTAAACAACTTTAGCTCCATAGAATAAAGCAACAACTTACCTTCAAAGCTATATTGAAGGTCTCTAGTTTGTTCTGGAACACTGAGAGTGTACTACTCATATGGACATCCAAACTGACCAGGGTATTGAGATGGAGGTAGCTGGCTAGGACTTGTAATAGACTGTATCCAGTGGGGTTATCTTTTGCATTACTTAGAACATGAAATGCAGTGTAAAAAATTTACTAGAGTTAATAGTGATTAGAAAGAGTTATTACTGACTGGATAATTGGAAAAATTACAACAGAAAGATCCCATAACTTGTTACCATCTGCAAATGAGACACTTATCACCTGTTGAAAATGTTGAAGGCCCCTCCAACATGGAAAATCAGCCATACTGATAGTACGTCAGTGTCTACAACCAAATTCCAAAGCAGATGATACGCACTATTGGTCTATTGACTTTTCTGTCTTACATCTGAGGAATGCAAATATTTTCTTCATATCCAGCCAAATGTGATGACCCCATAGACCACCATTGAAATAGTGAAGGCGGTCAAAACTTATGGCCTGATGAAGAGATGAATGGCAAACAAGCCAGAAGACATTCTGTATAATTCAGAGTTAATGAAGTCATACCATTATTAGAGATAACTAACTGAAACCAGGTGCAATCTGAGTGCTTTAAAAAGGGCTTCACCCTCAGCTCAGTTTTGCACATAAACTTGCAGTGCCTCCTCACCTTTGCTATAAGACTGCAGCAGAAAGTTCTGGGAGAGGTCATAGAGACCCTCCTTGGGAACCAAGCAAACTGGGCAAGGGCACTTTCTACCACAGCCATGAATAAGAGCCATCATACATCTGTATGATGTTAAATGTGAGCAGAAAAGCATTAAATTCACATGAAACAGCAAGTGCATAGTCTTGTCATATGGAGATGTATATGCATATCTGGAGCAGGAGTGTTGGATAACCTCCTCTAGTAACTTAAGAATTGCCTCGTGCCAGATGAGGCATTTGAGATACTATATTAAAGTAAAATCTAACTCATGATTGAGAGCCATCCTACAACTGTTCCACCTCCTATTTGCTTGCTATTCCATATCTTGATTGGTAAGTTTGCACACTGAACAATGATAGGGTATCCCTTCACTGTACTGAAATTTAACAACTTTGACTTGTCTGTATACAGTATTAGGGTGAATGGCATGGCATTCTCAATACCATGCAGTAAACTTGACTAAAATTGATACAATATTTAATTATGATGTGCTCTAACAAATAATACTACATACATACTTGTATGTCCCACCAGCTATTTCCAGTCCATGGTTCATTATAGAGACATTCAAGCTCACCAACAGAGTTGTGCTTGTAGACACACTGGGCATCCCACTCAAAGTGAGGGGTGAGCACAGGATTTTGGAGGAGGTTGAGGGCCAATTGTCACACAGAGTGTGTATGAACCTCATATGTCCTTTCCTCCTTCTTGTAGGGGACAGTTATTGAATGTTTTAGGAACTAAAACACAAATGGATTAATAGAGAAGAGAGAAGAGGATATCACACACAGGAGTGAGCTGCTTTCCCACAGAATCATAGGCTGCACAGAGTTCTGAGTTGTTCTTGATCATGATCTGAGTGTCACCACAGGCAATTCATGTAAAAAGGTCAAGAAGTGTCTCAACCTGCCTTCTGTTTAAAGAGGCATCAAGCAATCTCTGCAAACTCAAAGTCATCATGAGTATGAAATGGACTTCAGGGAGTTAGGTCTACCACACTGTGAAGGGTTCTTGACTGAGCATGGAAGTCTTCATAAGATTGGTAGATAGGCTTATGTTAAGTGTGAGGATGATATTTGGTCTTAAATTCAGATAAGTCAGGGTTGTTGCATGATCACCCTGGTTGGGGGATCCCAGGGAGAACTGTGGTACAACTGTCAGCACAATGATATGTATAAAGTATAAAGCCCACCTTGTTCCTTGTATAGTCCAAACTCTCCAAATGATTCATCAAATGGTCCAGGATCAGTGCCAGGTGCAACAGCTGATATACAATAAAATCAGCAGCTCCCAGGAATTAATATGGACACATACAACATCAAAGAGCTCACCATTGTCTACTGGAAAGGAGGGGAAACGCAATGCAGATGGCTCACTGGTACCAAATGCTGAAGCATTGGATGGCCCTGCATCATTAATGAATCCTGTTACCATCACAGCTGAAATAGTGCACAATCAAGATCAGTCTCACCTTCCTGAGCCTCTGCATAATAATGGGAAGTGAAAAAGCAGTCAATTTCTTTTTCCTTTCACTTCTTGCAACTTCTTTCATGAGACAAAAGCCCTTGTTGTTTAAACTTGTTGCTGCAGATAGAGCACATCTTCAGGACAGTTGTGGCCTCCCTGAGGACATATTACACAGAGGGACAAGGAGGTGCCATGTTGAAGAGTCCAAAGGAAGTGTAAAAGCTTGCTGAAAGCCACCTGCAGGCATACACATGTCATCCATATGATATCTGAAACATGTTGTCAAACTCACCTTGTACACTGAGGTTGGCAGTGAGCCCTTGTAATAAATTCCCCAAGTACCATGATTGGTTATGATAGGATTCAAGATCAGTCTATTTCCAGAGATCTGACATCAAATTTAGTATCACTGCCCAAGCCTGAAAGTCTGATACTGTACCTTTAGATCAATAGCACTACAACCGGTACATTGCTTTAGACACCATGAGTGATGACTTGTGGATTGTGATCTGTTTCAATGTGTCAACAACATCAGGCAGTTCATACATTCAAACCTACTCTAATAAGGCCACAAATAACTATTTATCCAGTATCATGGGGTGCCTTCTGGATGGTATTATTGAGTGTGCACTTGTGACAACACTATGTCTATTTTGAATTGACAACCAGTGACAACTCATTGCTGTCCCTTCAAAGCCTAATCTCATTAAAGTTGATTGAAATGACAGTTAACAAAGCTAAAGTAATACATTGCTACTACTGACACCACATACACTAGTATAGGCAGGTGAAGGAAAGAAAAGTGGAAAGAAGTGCTCATGAGAAAAAGTTGGGCTTATATACTGAAATGAGTGACTTCCCACATTTGGAAACAGAATGTGTCAGCATCTGCCACAACCACATGCTGTACTTTCCTGGGTTACTAGCATTAATGGACTGATTCAAAAATATCCATAGGATTAGAATAACATAGTTTAAGAACCTTGTTGGAGACAAGTTCATCAGGAGGCTATTACAAGGCACCAACTTAGTGAGTCTCCTTGAGACTTGTTGACAGAGTAGATACTGAGTATTATGAATGCTCACTAGACTACACATCCACATATCCATGCACTTGTAAGTAAAATTACTATCTTCCATTCTTTAGATAATGTTGATAATCCACACACTATTGACAGTGTTCTTCATGTTGCTTCTCACTGAGGTCTGCACAGCTTGGCTCCTAGTAAAGCAGTGGGCTGCTGACTTCCTCTCATTTATCAATCTTGTTACACTTGATCCCAGAGGGTCAAGTGTGAACTTGGCAAAGGTCCTAAGATACTGAGACAAGGGGGTTCCTTGCAAACAGCAAGGCCAAGGGTTTGTCCTGGTATTACCAGACAAGGGACTTCTCAGTAACATGGGTGGACCAAGGACTATCCCTTGTGATTGGGATGGGATGCAGGCAAGAGCAAAAGCACTCACTCAGGTGTAAAGTGAAGACACACGAAAAGGAGTTAGGATTATATAAGCCAAGTAGGTCTAAGCTGGGAGACATGACTACTACTTGGGGGTTTATATGTATATGAGAGTGAGGGGATTGTTATGAACCACTTCAGCCCCTTTCCTTTTCTCAATCACGTGACTCATCACATGACCAGGGCCCAGACCATGACATCATATGACGTCACACCTCATGGCTAGCGCCCCCTTTTAATTCCCGTTAACCCTGGTGGGAATCCTCTCACAGTTGTGTACTTGTACTAGCCCTGTATAGTAGTTTATCCCACGGACCCTATGGTCCGTGCGCACTCCTCTGTACTATATAAACCCAAGGGTCTCAGCTGGTGTCCCCAGCT
Organism: Pulveroboletus ridleyi; assembly: GCA_038089355.1. Classification (NCBI taxonomy): domain Eukaryota; kingdom Fungi; phylum Basidiomycota; class Agaricomycetes; order Boletales; family Boletaceae; genus Pulveroboletus; species Pulveroboletus ridleyi. The sequence goes on along the minus strand of JBBPKS010000443.1, from coordinate 3,815 downwards.
TTGACCACTTGTCTTCCCGCTACCTTACAGGTGATTAGTGCGCGTGAGCTCGCCTTCTCCTTCTCCTTACCTTGCCAGGCTCGGTAATAGCCTGTGAAGCCGAGGCCGGTGGTGTGTGCTCCTAGAGTTCACAACAGGGATGCTGAATAATCATATAGAAATCACAAGAACATGAAAGAATAAATGGTTGACTGATCATTAAGTCAGCAAGCCAATGGTGAAAGTTGAGCAATGAGTAATTGAAGAATGTTCTGGAAACAAGAAGAACAATCAAGTACATGTGGGAGGGAACTATGAGTTTAGCATAATGAGAACTAAATGAGGAGAGATAAGTCCAACTATAGAAGGGAAAAAGCATAAACATAAACATAAATCATAATAGATCTGGAGAATAAGCTATCTAAGCTTGGGACCTACAACTACAATGAGTGGAAAAATGCCTTCAAGAAGGTTGAGATTACCTCAGACTCTACAGAAGATCACCTCATTTCCCCTGCTGATATTGTCATTGAGGAGGCCAGAGCTCACAGGATCTCTTTTGCTAATAACCTGCACAATAGCCCTGTACCAACCCCAGGATCCTCGTGTCCAATTGTGTTGTGCAGCCAGAGGCCTTCAAACAGGCCTAAGCAGTTGCAGAAATGCTGCAAACTTGACATCAGCAGGTATTTGGATGTCCATGCCATAGAGAATGTGAAGATGGAAAGAAAGATGATGAATCTGACTTAGATGGTGAAATTGAACGAATTCCCTCATATTTGAGGCAGATCAGTTAGTCAGGGCTCTGCACTTTTGCCAAAGACTTAGATGGAATCACTGACCATTATGCCAAGACCAATACCCATCCCCACTATCACTCTCACACACCACCAGGGGGCACAATGTTTGGTGTTACTTCATGGATTTTTATTCAGGTGAGTGACAAATCTCTAGTGTAAATCTTCCTGCTAACATCCTGCTATAGACTATGCCACCTGCTATGTCCTGGAAGTTCTCAAGCCTCACATCTCTGAGGCTCTAGTCATCCCTTGGCTCCCCTGACACTTGTATGTGCATGATTCCACCCCTATGAAGATATAGTCTGCCATGCCCCCTATCAGGAACAACACAAGCAACTTAAAGTAAGAAGCAAGTGAGGCCGAAACTATGGACAAACTAAGGTGCGGCAATGGCACACACACAGAGAATGAGCCACAGCGATGAGAATTCCAAGAACGAAGGCTAATTACAGGATATGTACTACTTATATAGGTATACGTAACCCTAATGCCTGTTAAGCCCTAAGTGACGATTGAGATCTGGTTAAGATCCGAGCGAAGCCCTTGACCCGGTATTGCTGACGGATCAACGATCTATGGATATAAATAGGTTAATGTGATCGGTCTACGATCGGATATGAAATATAAGTAAGCTGGTTAGTAAGTGGCTGATAAATAGAATGGAATGATGTAGCGTGACGTCTTAAATATGGAATATCGTCAGAGGTCGTGTCAATAGGCTAGACCTTGACGTAGATGGAATGGAATGAGCAAATGAGGGTAGCCTAGACCCGAATTAGTGGAATGGTGAAGTGAAAGGCTAAGGTAAGCGATGAATTAAGGAAAGGGGTTTAAGATAAGGCGTAAATATCATAATGTAGACGTTGAGAAAATCGTGGTTCTGACACCCCCCTTCTATTGAGGCGTGATACAACATTGTTCTTGTCCCTCCCACAGAGGCCTGTCACAATTTCATCATGGGACCTATGTTACCTTGCTGAAGCTGGGTGCGAGTTATTAGGAAGGGCAAGTATAAGAACAACTTGGGCTATGTGCTCAACTGCATTGGTGATGCAATTGATGTCCTGGTCATACTGTGGGAGTGCCTGTATGACCTGCCTAAGGAGAAGTTGCAGAAAGTCCAGGCTCTGTTCAACTATCAGACTGCTTGTGAGGCCAGCTTAGCTCTGATGTTGATTGAGAATTCAAGAGACATACTGCCTTTCAGTGCAGTGATGCCTCCTACTTCACCAGCCTTCTTCATCTCTCACTGACAATGGATGATGTTGAGTCCATGCCCATTCTCCATCCAGACAAAGTTTGCTTACATGCACAGCAGGGATTGATCCATCTCTGACAGAGGAAACTCTCATCCTCTTCTTTTCCCAGTTCTGAGTAGAAGGAGATTTCATCCATTCATCATCCCCTGAGCTCCTTGGTAAGAAAGTGTCAGTAATCGCTGTTGACATCTATAAATGATCAGTATCCCTCCTCCTGGAAAATCAAGTATATGATTGCTCTCTTATGGAACAATGTCGTGTATTCTCTACTAAAGACCATCTATATGTCATTGCTGGTCCTGACTGTGGTTACAAGGGTATGGTCACCACAATCCTGGAAAATAAAGTTGTCCTCTGTTTGTTGACTGACCTGTCCTGTGAGGTGAGTGCGATTACTGCTGCATTGTTTCACAGCCTGATTTTTTTTATAGATTCAAGTCTCAACCTTCTATGTGAGGACATGGAATCCTGATCTTTGATTGTCATCATAGCACCTCCAACTGCCATTTTCTTATCTCTCACAGTGTAAAGATATGAGCCTCCAGCTTGATGACTGGGCCTGTGTTATTGATGGCTCACACCATGGCCTTTGGGGCTACATTGATCAAATGAGCCAAGGTTTAGTTTGGATTTTGGTCCCCAAGGATCCAAATGAACAACCTGATGTGGATCTCAGGGGTTTAAGTGGCAAGCAAGCATGTGTCAATGTCTCGAATATTGTATCTACATCATCTCCCAACACCCTTAGTTTCACTCAAGACAAGGGGTATGATATGATCATTGGAGATGAAGTCAGAGTTACAAGAGGGGAATATTGGGGTCATCAAGAAGTTGTGAAAAAGCTTCACTATCACAAAGCTTGCCTTGATCTGGTGTTTCAGGACAGTCTTGTGGTGGGTACCTCCTCTTTGCAATTCTTCCATACTTATAACATATGTACATATGCAGGTTACTGTTCCCTTAATCTGGTGCAGTGCTACTTGATTCATAGTCATGCAACTGTGTGATTCATGCTGCTAGTCTGAGTTAGAGCAGATAAAATAGATCATTTCTTTCATCTGTATTGCTTGCATGGTCAGTAGCACAGAAACTCAGAAAACCATGATGCTCATTCAATGTATCAAAAGTCTACACTATGCCATTAAGATGAGTTAAGAGTGAAACCATTGTACAGACAGCCTGAATGCACATTAAAAGACCATCATGTCAAAAGTGCCAGAAAAGACTTTGGAATCATCATCCCATAGGTTGACAAAGGGTTGTTGTATGTATCAGGATCTTTTGAATCAGATCAGTTGTGTAGATAAATATCACTCTGAGATACTGAGATGAACTGTGGGGGTGATGAGAATGGGATATAAGATGCTGCAAAACCAGTGATGCCATGGTGAACACCTGCAGGTTGGGAAGTGCTGGCTGCCAGGGAAAATGTAAAGTGTGAAATTGGACTATATGCAGTAACTGGTATATAAATTATTATTAAATGGTTGGTACAATGTGATGAATGGCTTACCACCATCTTTTAGCTTTTTCAATACAATCCCAAAATGCTGCTCAGATGAAGAGCTGGTTTCAGAAGAATGAAGGTCATTGTCTCATTTGCCAGGTCCTTGCATGTCAGAAACATGAGAATCTTACTTCGCTAATTATCACAACCTGCGCCACCAAAGGAGGTTGGAACGTTTACGGGACGAGGAATACCGATGGATATCGACAAAGCCCGCGCCGAAGGAAAGTGTTTTACATGTGGAAAGGATTGGCCCTGTGCCGACCACAT
>JBBPKS010000442.1:0-12860 GCA_038089355.1 Pulveroboletus ridleyi | reverse complement strand
CTGTGGCGCCCGGTTATTTCCTTGTGCCAGATTGTATGGCTTCTTAGGGAGCCGGCAGTCCCTTCGAATGTGGCCTGGTTTGCCACAGTTAAAACATGTACAGGTGTCTGGGGGCCCCTGTACTGCCCTGATGTCCATGGGAGCTCCCCTTCCAGGTTGCGTCCCGTATTGCGTGAACCACTGATTAGGCGGTGGACCTTTTGGCGGTTGGTAGCGTTGCGCCCCGCCGTAGCGCCTTGGTTGGAATCCACACTCGATCTCCACGGACTCAAATGAGTGACTGACCTTTTGGTAGGCATCGATCAGCTCGAAGATATCTTCTTCCACTGCCATGTGGAGGTGGACTTGCATGTACATGCGAGCGGATTCATCATGAGGCATATCTATCCCCTGATCCTCAAGCATGCGGTCAACAAGCTCTTGGTCCTCAAGAGCTAGGGCTTGAATAAAAAGTCTTAGTAAAAGGGGGAAAAAAAAGGGAACGGTTATATCACCTTGCACCTCCAGAGAGTGTTGCTCAGCAGCCCTCTTGAGGTGTTCAGCCTGTTTTCCAAGTCGTAGTGTTGTCGTCAATCAAACACCTCCCCTGAATGTGTGAAATGAAGCGGCTTTTGAGAGACCCTTGAATCTTTGGGCAGGCATTGCGGTGATGTACTGTACACGAGGTGGCAGGAAGACAAGCTCAATTGGAAACAAGGACAGTGGAAATATGGAGGAGCGTCTTGACAACAACCGCAAGAATGGCCAACAGCAGAGATGGCGAGAGGAAAGGGCGTGGGAATGCGAAAATGTGGACTGTGCAGGGCATGGGTCCAACGTAATAGAGGCTCCAAAGGGGCAAGGGCATCAGAAGTGCATGAGACAGCTAGAGATCATCACACAGTGCAAACACAACAGAAAGGACAGTGAGGAGGAAAAGTGTTATGGTTTCATTGAGAAACCATCAGAAGGGAACGGGGAAACCCTTTGGCCGGAAGAAATAACACCAAACAGTGGATGACAGCGCTACCTGGCAGAGAGAGGAATGCTGTAACCCTGGCAGGGGAGCTACAAGTGCTGGTAGCCCATCGAAGGAATGCCCTGTAGCAGACAAGGTTTTGACCCAAGTCCTAGGGGCCAATGAAGGGGGAAATGACAAGTGGTCAAAGCTGGGGTTTAGCCAGCTGGGACCGCTGCCTTATATATTGGCAAGGTCTGTGCACAGACCAAGCAGTACACTACTATACATGGTAACGACGGTAATTAAAGGAATGGAAGTGCAGGCAGAGATGAAGACCGTGAGGCTGCTGTGAGGCAAACCCTGAGATCTGGATCTAGATCCATGGAGATGGAATCTATGATAAATAGGATGTGATACATGAGAGGAGATTAGATTGGATTGGGAGATCTAGGAGGTGGCAGGATTGCTGTGGAGATCTGATGGAGATAAGGGTTAGGGTAATCTAAGGGTTGTCAACATGTAACCCTAGAGGCTATGATGTCATAGATGATGTCGAGGGTCTGGACATATCATGTGACTGGTCATGTGATCAGCCTCGTGGGAGGTCATGTGACTTAACAAGTGGAATGAGGAAGGAATGTGGGTGAAAGAGTGAAGGATGAAAAGTTAGATGCATGCGGTTCATAACAAAAAGACAGTGTGGGAAGGAAGGTATAGGCAACGAAGTGAAGAGAGTATTGGGAGAGTACGGACGCTGCTGAATGCTGCATTGAGCATGTGAGGGCATCAGAAATACATAAGACAGGTCGAGATCATCGCATAGTGCAAATATGACAGAAGAAACAGCGAAAAGGAGAAGGGAGAGAGTGGGAGGAAGGTGGCTTGAGCGATGACATCGAGAGAGCGTCAGGAGAGTACAGATACTTGATTACAATGTCAATGGCGATGCCAACAGAAAAAAAAGGTGGAGACAATGGCATGTGGCACCAGCAACAATGTTGAGGGTGCGTTGGAGACCATTGGTGCTGCCGAGAGCTGTGCTGCAGGTGCTAGAACATGATAGAGACAAAATATACTTGAAGATGTTGTCAGCAATGACAACAAAGATGAAAGGAGCAGACACTGGCACCAATAGCAATAAAGACGATGACGGGGGCGAAATGAGAGGACACTGGAATGGACAGCGGTGACGACAACGACAAGGGGAGGAAATGGAACCACCAGAATATCTGCCTAGAACCCAGTTGGGGATTTGCCATATAAGGTGCATGGGCCTTAGTGATGATAACAGAGATGAAAGGAGCTGACACCAGCACCAATAGCAATAAAGACGATGATGGGGGCGAAACAAGAGGACGCTGGAATGGACAGCGGCGACAACAACAACAAGGGGAGGAAATGGGGATGTGGGAAGGGACAAGGGGGGCTGCAATATGTGCCTAGTACCTAGTCGGGGATTTGCTGCATAAGGTGCACAGGCCATGCTTAGCCAGGCTGTGCACAGTTGGCAGGAGGCGGGAAGGGCGGGAGATGATCACCCAGCCAAGGATCTGCCATATAAGATGCACGGGCTATGCTTAGTCAGGCTGTGCGCAGCTGGCAGGAGGTGGGAAGGGCAGGAGATGAGGGGTGTGGGAAGGAATGAGAAGGTACTCACCCAGCCAAGGATCTGCCATATAAGATACATGGGCCATGCTTAGTCAGGCTGTGCGTGGCTGGCGGGAGGTGGGAAGGGTGGGAGATGAGGGGCATAGGAAGGAATGAGAAGGCACCCACCCAGCCAAGGATTTGCCATATAAGATGCACAGGCCATGCTTAGTCAGGCTGTGCGCAGCCCAGCTAGTAAGTATAATTAGGATATTTGGGACATTAGGTATTGCTGGTGGGCAGGAAAGCGAACAAACAAGCCTAACTACGAGTGATGCCACCTTGTTGTGTCATGCTTAGTTAGGCTTACCAATCGGGAAGTATAGGTGCTAAGGGTAGGAAATCAGACTAACCACACTATATAGGATCATTTGTCAGATTTGGGCAACTATGTGCACAGCCACAACAGCCCAATTTCTTTTGTTTCTGTCTGCCTTTGTACATACAACCCCGTTTATATTTCTTTTATCTCCTTGTTTTTCCTTTCATCCCTTTGTGCCCTTATGATTATCCAGCCTTTGTACTGCCAAGTGGCAAGACATCTATTTAGTCACTCAACTCACAACTGAGGTGAGTATATAGTCTATGCTACAAACTACAATACTTATCACTTGGGTAGACCTTTGCTCACAGGTAACATGAGAGTATGTTTGCCCATCACAACAACTGAGACCTTTGCTCACAGTCTCTCCTCACCTATCTCCTCTCATAGCCTTTTCATCATTTGAATTCCACCTGGACCCCAAAAATTTTTCTCTGCATTCACTCTGCAGTAATCTCACAAATGGCCTTCAAGGGTTCAGGCCTAGATGGGGGATACTGTCATATCCACTCCAACCAACTCTGGACCCAACTCCAGATTCAACTTTGGACTTTTGTCTCTTAACCTCTGGTGTGTTCTCTTTGAGTTCACACCCTTAGCACTCCAGATATCTGTATATAGTATTCCTTGTTTTCCATTGTTATGTTCCATTCCTCACTTACCATACATAGTCACTAGTCCCATTCCCAGTCACCCTCTGTCTCTGTGCTCCACTCAGAGGCATAGCTTTGATCTACTTAGTATCTGCCCTTTGGATTTCTATCTCAGTCTAGTATATAAACCTCCACACTCTGTTATAGATACCTCAGTTTGAATAGTCTCCAATCTTCTGGTCCCTTGACCACCTCTGACCCTCTTGAGTTTCCAGACTCTCTTCTGAACCATCCTTGACCTGTTGCTTGCAACAAGGTCAGTCCAACCAACCTCTGTTCTTCAAAATTACAGGACACCACTGGACTTGTGACAAGGGCACATCACATAAGGTGAAGCTGAGTCCTGTCTGAACTCCAGACATTCCAGAGTTACCTTCTGGAAATCTGGTTCTAACATGAAGGGTCTAAGGAAAAGAACTAAGGGTTGTGACTAAAGAATGAAGGGTCAAGGATATAAAGGGAATACTATACATATATGGTAATGGTATGGTTCAAGGATGTTGAGAGAAAAATAAAGGAGCTGCCAGAAAGGTCAGAAGATGAGGACACAAAAGAGAAGGGGCCAAGCACACCTGATAACCTGGACTAGGCCTTGACACCACCTGACAGGTCTGTCACACTAGCCAAGGATGACCTCAATACTGCCAGCAATACAGATGATATAAGGCCAAGAGTCTTGCTGGGGGAGCTGGACAAGCTAGGAGATGGTGGCAATGATCTGAGCTGTGATAGGGATGGTGATGGCATCCATTTGGATGCTTTATTGAGCTAGATGGGTGGTGCAATGAGTGGCACATGCTGTGACTCAAAACAAGTTGAAATACAACTGCTAGCTAGGGGCAAGTAGTCAGAATGCTGGTGGTGTGAAACAAAAGGATTATACACACCTGGACCATCCATGCCACATTGCCATCAACCCTGACACCCTATTATGTTGTCAAACCCTCTGCATTATTGAGGACAATTAAAATCATTAGCTAGAAGCATTGGTCAGATTAGCACAATAAAACTGACATACCTTGTTATCCAGGTGTGCTGGGGCCATATCAGATCAATTGGATGTGCTGGATTTGTTCCACATGTATTGGATGTGATGCAGGTGTGATGCTAAGTTGTGATATACAATACTGATGTGTTAGAGGTGATCAATGTTATGAACCACGTGCATCTAACTTTTCACCTTTCACTCTTTCACCCACATTCCTTCCTCATTCCACTCATTAAGTCACATGACCTCTCACAAGGCCGATCACATGACCAGTCACATGATATGTCCAGACCCTCAACGTCATCTATGACATCATAGCCTCAAGGATGCCACATGGCAAACCCTAGAATACCCTAACCCTTATCTCCATCGGATCTCCACAGCAATCCTGCCACCTCCTAGATCTCCCAATCTGATCTAATCTCCCTTCATGTATCACATCTTATTTATCTTAGATTCCATCTCTGCAGATCTAGATCCAGATCTCAGGGTTCACCTCACGGCAGCCTCACGGTCTTCATCTCTGTCCGCACTTCCATTCTCTACCCACGGTCATTACCGTCCTTCCATATGTAGCATAGTATATATCCATGTATAGTAGTGTACTGCTTGGTCTGTGCACAGACCTTGCCAATATATAAGGCAGCGGTCCCAGCTGGCTAAACCCAGCTTTGACCACTTGTTATTTCCCCCTTCATTGGCCCCTAGGACTTGGGTTAAAACCTCATCTGCTACAGGGCACTCCTTTGACGGGCTACCAGCACTTGTAGCTCCCCTGCCAGGGTTACAGCATTCCTCTCTCTGCCGGGTAGTGCCGTCATCTGCTGTTTGGTGTTATTTCTTCCGGCCGAAGGGTCTCTCTGTTCCCTTTCGATGGTTTCTTGATGAAACTATAACAATCAATGGTGATCATGCACAGAGGGACAAGCACAGAGTTTAGCTAAGCCACAACTTCCATATTGGGATGGACAAACACTTAACTGAGGCACAACTTTCCTTATTTGGATAACACTCAAGCACAAGACTTTTGGGATACATTGGATGCATCAATTTTCATTAATTTTACATGTTTTCATTTAGAATAAAGCCTTTGCACTTGTTACTAAAGAAGGTATTCATTTACTTTGATTTTATTCTTTTTATTAGAGTATAACCACACCTCATTTGAGAGTGTGTGTTGTTGCATATTTACTATGCACCTTGTTACAAATGTAGTGTGGTTGTACAGCCACCAGATTACTTAATCTTGGTGTACTTAGTATTGTGTATGATACATTTTATAAAAAACTGAACCATAAGACTTTCTCCATTTGTGGGTTACTGTGTGTCCTATTGGACTACTCCTCTCCACTTTGCTACAAAACACTTGCCATAAATTCTTTGGGTTTAGCTGAGCCTTTGTTCTTATTGGCCTTGAGGCTGTTCTTTTTGCAGGTTTGGACAGTTTTGCAGGATATGCCCTTTTTCCTGGAAATTGTAGCATATAATTGGAGGGCATTTCATCATAGCATCAATTTGCATTGAGATTCCCTGCCCTAGCTATATATCATACTGCATATATTGGGCTGAAGGGGGATCTGATTGGGAGTTATATTATTGAGGAGGGCCAGGTCACCTTAAAAGGAATCCACACTCAACTTGCATGGATTCATAAGACCTTCCCACATGACAGTAAGCATCCATTAGATCACAGAGGTTTTCCTCTACTGTCATGTGCATATGGACTTGCTTATATACTTGAGTGTCCACTGCTTGCTTGAGAACCTCAATTCTATGTCTACTATCAATTCGGGATTCCAAAAACAAGACCTTGAACTTTTACAAGAATGTGTCAATTGGGTGACTGTTCTGCTTCAGACTCTGTAAGGCACACAGGGACTTATGTGCCAGAATATTAATCTGAAAGTGGTTTTTAATAATTTTCTGCAACATGGACCATGCCACATCTCATTGGAGGTAACCAAGGCCCTTCTCACCAGAGGTAGCCTTCTTTTCCTCATCATTGCAATATTCATCTAACTTCAATTGTTATGAATCCCCTTACACCTAACTATTTTCCCTCACTCTCCTTACCCACATTCCTTTCTCATTCCACTTGTTATGTCATGTGACTTCCCACGAGGCTGATCACATGACCAATCACATGATGAGTCCAGACCCTGACATCATCGATAACATCATAGCCTCAAGGTTGCCACATGGCAAACCCTAGAATACCCTAACCCTTATCTCCATCAGATCTCCACAGCAATCCTACCACCTCCTAGATCTCCCGATCTGATCTAATCTCCACTTGTATCCATTAGTATTTATTAGGATCTCGATCCCATCTCCTAGGACTACAATCAGATCTCAGGGCTCGCCTCCTTGCAGCCTGTAGCACCTAATCTCTGTCCTTTCTTCCATTCTTTCTCACAGTCATTACCGTATTATTAGCTTACCTTCCCACAGTCCTTACCATGTATAGTAGTGTACAGCTTGGTCCATGCATGGACCCAGGCAATATATAAGGCCAGTGGCCTAAAGCCGGGAACCCCAGCTTTAGCCACTTGTCAGTTTGGCTCTCACTGTCTGCTAAGGGGTTCTTCCCTCATCCCTCATAGGCCCTGACGGTTCTGCTCCAGCTGGTCCTCGATATGGACTTTCCTCTCTTGCCGGGTAGCTCCGTTATCAGCGTCTCTCTGGTTGTCATTTGATCGTCCGGCCGATGGTGGTTTGTTCGATCCTGGTGAACGTGCTGATTCGTTCATAACATCAATCTCACTAATGTGGCTGTGGTGCCCTTGAGCTGAGATTAGACTGCTATGGTTCAGAGCTTGTTACTATCCCATTTCTGGAGGGGCACCCAGACCTTTATAGCAATCATCCAATTATGGAAAGTTTTCCTTTTGCTGTTCCATTTCCCAGGTTCAGTAACCTTCCTTGTTATATTGGTGGCAGAGTCTGCCTTTCCCTTGAGAAGGGCTTGTAAGAGGGCCTTCACCTCTTCATTGGACATTAAAGACATCATTTTAGATACTGGTTGATGATATTAGCAGGAAGGGTCTATCTGAAGGAGTGCTTGCTCAAGACTCTCAAAGCTAGGGAATCCTGGTTAAGACATGATGTCAATCCTTACTGATCAGTATCTTTCAACCAACCTCTGGAAACACTTGTAAAGAGAGTCAGTTTACATTAGAAAAGGTGATAAAACATTTGATTTTCTTTCACAGGTTGCTATGGTATATGGAGGTTCATGTAAAAGGGGTAGATGGGTATAGCCCAGTGTCAAACTACATGGTAATGATACATATATCTGTTATGGATCAAGACCCATGGTCCAGCTGAGAATCTTGATGACCTTCTGCTGATAACTTTGGAAAATAAATCAACCAATAAATGGAAGGGGCTGATAATGAAGCTACCCAGCAAGAGAAGAAATAGCCTGCTATTGGGGGCCAGAAAGAGCCATACTAGAACAAGAATCCAGATGCTACTGGAGTAGGACCCAAGAATCAGATGAGACACAAGAACCCTTATACATCTGAGGTTCTAACCCAAGGAAGTTATAGTTCAAATGACAAGTGGTCAAAGCTGGGATTACCAGCCAAGACTTCTGCTCTTATATATTGCCAGCCAAGGTGCACAGACCAAGGCTACATAAGGTAACTACTATACAAGGATATACTACAGGTTATGCTACATGAGGGGAATATGAGTAGCAACAGAGATTAAAGGAATGGAAGGGAAGCTGATTGGAGGTCAGATTCATGGAGATCTATGAACAGAGATTAAGATTGAGATCCTAGGAGATTGTGGCAGAGATTGGATTGAATCAAGATCTGGTGATAAGGTAAAGGGTAACAGATATTAAATAGGTGAGGCTGTGCTCCCATGAGATATAATGTCATAGATAGGCCAGAACCAGGCTGGTCACATGATAGTCATATGATAAGATCTTGAGGCAGGTCACATGATGATAAATTGTGGTGATCATATGACAGATCATGTGAGTTGGAACATGTGATTAGATTAGCTGGGTCCATGGCTAGATAATCAGGCTTAATGGTCATTCCCAGGTATATCACTTTGAAAGTAGCAAGGTCACATTTCTTGAGTTTGAGATAGAGGTCAAGTTTAGTCATTTGTTGAAGAACTTGTTGGGTGTGGGTGACATGGGTGGTATCATTGGGAGAGAAGATGAGAAGGACATCTATGTAGATAACTAGCCATCCTTTGGCAATAAGGTCATTAAACAAATCATTTATGAACTATTGGAAAATTGCTGGGAAGTTGGTCATGCTAAAGAATATGATGGTAGACTCAAAAATTCCCTTGTGAGTCAGGAAGCCCACCTGCCAACAGTCAATCTCTTTGATATGAACATTGTTATATTCCCATTGTACAGTGAGGTGCAAAACCATTACAATGTTTGGTACTTTTGGAGTGTGTGTGATGTAGTATCTGAGGGTGTGGGAATTTCGCTTAGGTTTGGTGGGGGCGTGAGAACTACTAACCCTTAGCTATAAATGTTGTCCCTGAGTCATGTGACCATATGTAACTGCTGTGGAGATATACCCATTTTAATCCACATATGTCATTGTAACAGTTTTGCACCTTTTGATAATGGTAGTAGAATTCTTGGTAAACAGTAGGATAGTTGGTGTTTATTTGGCATACAAACAAATATACACATGTAAACATTATGTCTGAGTTTGAATTGGCTCTTACACTTCTTTGTTTTCAACCACTATCATCATACAATCTCTCTCTTCTACTTAAAAAATACCATTCTATTACAGCTTGATGCTGGTCATTCTATGTGCTCTATTGCCTCTTCTACTGGTCTCAGCATTGCTACTGTGTCCAGACTTCATTTCAAGGAGCATTCTAACCTCCAAAAGTCTACTAGAGATTGCCCATTAAAGCTCTCCCCCTCCAATATTTGCCATGCTATCCATCTTATTTCATCCCAGAAGGCAGAAAATGCAGTTCAAGTGACCAAAACTCTCTCAGGGATCACCAATCAGCCTCTCCATCCAAGCACTACTCATTGATACCTCAAAAAGGCTGGAATGAAGGCTGTAGTCAAGATCAAATGACCTCTACTCTTTGCAAAACATCATAAAGCATGTTTGGACTTTGCCTATGCCTATAAAAACTGGACTCTGGAGGACTGGAATAAGGTGATATGGTCTGGTGAGACCAAAATTAATTGTCTAGGCTCAGATGGGCACAAATGGGCTTGGAAAAAACCAGAAGAGAGGCTAAATGATAGGCTAGTCCAGAAAACCTTGAAGTTTGGAGGAGATTCTGTGATGGTATGGGGCTGTATGACTTGGGAGGGAGTTGGCTATGCCTGCAAGATTGATGGTAGGATGGATGGAGACCTTTACCTTCAAATATTGAAGGATGAATTGCTCAACACCCTAGAGCATCACACTCTTAATCCTCCTGATATCATCTTTTAGCAGGACAATGACCCCAAACATACCTGCAGAAAGGTCAAGGAGTGGCTGGAAGACCAGGAATTCAGGACTATGGTGTGACCTGCACAATCTCCTGACTTGAACCCTATTGAGCATCTCTGGGGTTATCTCAAAAGAAGACTTGCAGGGTATGAAAACCCTCCTGGGAGGATTGAGAAGTTATGAGCAAGGGTTGAGAAGGAGTAGTGGGATATAGCATCTAGGGAGTGTCAGAAATTGATTGAAAGCATGCCTAGGAGGGTTGAGGCAGTGCTTAAGGCCAAAGAAGGTCATACCAAGTACTGATATTTGCCAAATACCCTACTTAATATGAAAGATGCAAAACTGTTACAATGACATATATGGATTAAAATGGGTATATCTCCACAGCATTCACACATGGTCACATGGCTCAGGGACAACATTTGTAGCCAAGGGTTAGTAGTTCTCATGCCCCCACCAAACCTAAGCAAAATTCCCACACTCTCAGATACTACATTACACACACTCCAAAAGTACCAAATATTGTAACAGTTTTGCACCTCACTGTACATCAAACTTCATAAAGACTTTTGCTCCCTGTAATCATTTGATAAAATCAGTGATCAGAAGAAGGGAGTATGTATCTCAGATGGTGTGAGTGTTCAGATATCAGTAATCCTGGAAGGGGCATAGTTTTTTGTTTTTTTTTGACAAAGAAGGGAAATGACTATGGGGAATTTGAGGAATAGATTTTCCCGTGAAGATTCTCCTCCAGAAAGTTTTTAGTGACCTTTTTTTCTTGTTTGGTGAGAGGGTAAAGTTTGGTGGGTTTGGCTTTGAAGCTTCTATCAAGGTTTATCTCATGATCATAGTGTTGTGCCCAAGCAGAACACAAACTCAAGCCAGCAACTAAACTTTAGAGAATACCAAGGTAAAGTCCATGTATTCCAGAGAAAGGACTACTTGTCATTTTTCTGGATGGGCATGAATGGCAAGATCAGTAGCTGTGGTAAGTTTCTTTACCATCACACCTTTTGCCATCTTATGAGATTCTCATGAGTAGGGAATTTTCCCCCATGCCAGAAGTCTAGATACTCATATAGGGCTTCATTATAAACTTCATTGGTATCAATATAATGGACTTGTAGGCAGTCTGGCTTCTGCTTTTTCTTGGCAGCATATTCTATGAGATATATGATCATTTCTGGTATTTCAACCAGAGGTGATATAGAGGTTTTCTCAGCTAGGGATTCTGAGATGGGAAGGTGCATAGAAATCCAGTGGTTGGCCTTCTTTATCCAGGTCATTCCAAGGATTGTGCAATCCTTCCCACAATGCATAACATAAGATTCCTAAGAATATTGGAAGAAGTTGATAGTGAAAATTAGTTAGTTAGTTTAGAGGGTACTTGCATCAAGGGAGTTCCTTCTTTCAAAAATTCTTCCTCTATCTGAATGTCACTTTCTTTACCCCTTCTCCAGGTTGGTCTTCCTTTTGTCTTCAATGGAAAGGGTGAGGCTCTTCTTTTACAAACTTTTTCATGTTCACTTTGGCCATTGGCTTGGATCAGATGGAGGGGGTCAATTTTTGTTGAAATGGAGCATATAGTGGAAAGGTGGCCAGGGCTTCAACAGTGGAAGCAGAGTTTGTTAGCAATGCAATGTTTCTGTTTATTAGTGCTTTAGGCAGAATAGCTGATTGTAGTACTTAGATAAGTCAATTGTTTTTTCCAGGGTAAAGTGGACTTCTTCTTCTGACATGTCTTCATTGATCAGCAAGGGGTTGCATGGTGAGCACAAGTGGCTTTGGGTGTTTTCATATGAGATGATGCATATGCCAGGTGGGGTCATGTCCATTAGCCCCACCAATGAAATCTTGTCTTCTACTGTTTCCCCCTCCAATGCTGTTGAACCTGGAACAATTGACCAACTACCTTCTCATCCATTGGCAGATGTGCCTTGTACCTCTGTCCCCACTAACATAACTAACACAGATGTGCCCTGTATCTCTGTCCCCTCAGGGAACTCCTGCAGAAATTTGTCAGGATAACATTCCTGAGGCTATGGTTCACCCACCACTTTCAGTTACTAACTCCACTGAATTTTTGTTAACCCCCTTCTCCACTTGTTTACCCAGTTCAGACTCTTCCTATTTCCAGACCCCAGCTGAACTCCTCCCCTTCACCAATGCCACTGTGCAGACAGAACCCCTCAACAGAGAGGTCACTCTGGAACCCATCACTGGCGACCATGTTGTCACCCTCTCTTGGGGAGACCACACTCAGATGATTAACCCTGAGACCCAGGGATCCCAAAGCTGAGAATCCCTTCCCAACTGTGCCATTCCATGCTCACTGCTTCAACCTAACTAACTAATTCCATGCTCACTGCTTCTGTCAAGGAACACCCAACTCTCAGTATATGTCAGTGCTCCTTATACACCTAACTACTTAGCACATGATGCTTTAATTGGGAATAGACCTGGAGCAGGACTCCCCTCTCACCCTTGCTGACCTCTGACTAACTAACTATTTAACCTAACTAACTTGACCATCTAACTATCTAACAGTCTGACCATCAGACCATTTGAATATCTGAATATCTGACCACTGATCATCTAATCTGACCCATCTGACCTCTGACCAATCTAATCTCTGACCATCTAACCTCTGACCAATACCAATCTGACCTCTGACCATCTGATCTCTGACCATCTGATCTCTGACCTCTGACCATCTGACTCTGACCATCTGACTCTGACTCTGACCATCTGACTCTGACTCTGACCATCTGACTCTGACTCTGACCATCTGACTCTGACTCTGACCATCTGACTCTGACTCTGACCATCTGACTCTGACTCTGACCATCTGACTCTGACT
>JBBPKS010000441.1:0-12870 GCA_038089355.1 Pulveroboletus ridleyi | reverse complement strand
ACAATATCTGACAACATGTGGGTAGTGCACCAGACCCATTCCTGAATTGATCTGGAGGGTAGGTGTTTGAGAGGGGGTAGGAGGGGGACATGACTGTACTACCCTGAAATAAATACCAGGCTGTTTCATACCACTTGTAATGTGTTATATACATGTTCAACAGTATCTGACAATATGTGATTAGTGCATTTGACCCATTTCTGAATTGATATGAAGAGGGTGATTGGGAGGGGGTAGAAGGGGGATATAACTGTACTACTCTGAAATAAATCACAGGCTGTTTCATATCAGTTGTAATGTTTTATATAGATAGTCCTCCAGATGCTGAATTGATATGGAGGGGAGGTTGCCCCAGACACATTCCCAAATTGATATGGTTGTGAAGAATAAGGAAATATCTAATATTAAACTCATATCAGTCATTCCTGCTCCATTTGATCATCCTCATCACTCTCAGGCTCATCCATATCAACATCTCCATCATCCTCTATCTCCATCCCCTCCTCCTCTGGGCCAAAGAGCTCCTCCATCAACATATCCATATCATGGTCTTCATGTTGCATAGCCTGATTTTGAGGGGCCTTCCTACCCCTCTTTTGTGGTGGTGGTTTTCACTGGTTTTTGCTTCTCCTAGACTTTCGCTCCCTAGCCAAACGTAGCCTTTTCCATTCCAAGTAGATGGTTTGCTGTGCTACCAATTCATCATATCCAGCTGCACGATACATGTCCAAGGTGAACTCTGCATTGGACTTTGTTGCACATGGACCAGCCCTTCGATGAACCACTTTGCTGCCTTCTGCCAGTCTAAGAATCTTGTAGAACAAGGGATTGGTTACAAACTGAACCTTGCCTTCTTTGGTGATAGTCCATATTTTTCCAGTCTGCTTCAATGAGCTTGGCTCTGCCATAGGAAGACAGTGCAGATGGGAAAATATTTCTCCCAATCTATCCATCACATAGAATTGTTCCTCTTCATCATGGACATGCATGAGTTCATGGAATCACCACAGATACCCTGGCTTGACACCAAAGCCATTCCAAGGAGATCGAGCATGATAGGAGTCCTCTGGCAATGGAAAAAATGTAGATACCCAACCAGAAAAGGATATCTGTGGTCATCCATGTGGTATTTGTCCAGGTAAGTTCACATTGCAAGCCTTGAATGCAGATGCAGTCACAGCTGAATAAACTTTCTCTATTGACCAACATTCCATAGCCTCTTCAAAGCTGGTTGGAGATGGAATATGGTCAGGATTCACTAGCCAGTTTCTGTTCAAGAACAGCCATATCTGACAAGTGAAGTCAACGAATATCTTCCCAACCACCGGTTCCAGATCAGCAAACCGAGCATCCCATCTCCAAGGTCGCATCAGTTTCCATGGCCTTTCTGCAATAGCAGTGACCACAGCTTGCCAAGTGGGCTTTTCACCTATAGGATATATCTCTTGCTCATCCACCATAGACAGTGCTGGCCATAATTGCTTTGGATTGGTGCAATGATCTCCAACCTTGCCATTCACAAGGTGCATGACTTCTGCATCATCCAACTCTTGTATGTCTGGCAAACAGGGTATGTGTCCCAGATCAAGGTTGAAAAGGAAGAACATTCCAAAGCGTCCACAGATTTGGGAAAACCTAAGAAGGGCCATAGACCCTCATACATGAAAGTCCAGGATGATAGGAGTGCTGCTGATGCTCTGGATCATGTTGCAGATAATGCCTGTCAAGACACCCATATTAGGAGGCTCAATACGTCGAAAGCTGATCTGTGCATTTTGTAATTCCCTAAGTCATCTGGCCAGGAAGTCAAACCAGGTGGTAGAAGAGATCCAGAGTATAGGCTGAGATCTCAGATAATGCTCTGTCTATCAGGATGTTAGCATGGTCACAATAGAGTTCAGATGTAAACCAGACAGAAATGCACCAACAAATCTAGATTATTCAGCACATTGATGGCTGCAAAACCACTCAATCTGTACTCGTCTCAAATACCATAGGAGCGCTGCTTGGCCTTGCCCTCATACATCTGGATAGCAAGATTACATTCTTGCATGAACTGTGGGTTGCAAGCATAGGCATCCTTGTCCATGACAAAAGTAGGAGAATTGTCATTGGGACGAACTGCCTCATAGGCCAGATTATATGCGCTTCTGAAGCATATCTGAGTTCTTCGAGCCCGTTCCTGAGTCATCTCAGCTTGAATGCTTCCATATTGTCCCAGAGTACAGGCATGATGGACTCCATAGGCCAACTAAAGGCTCTGTCCATTTTGGATGGAAGGTGATCCCAAGATCTATGACAAGCTCTCCATATTTGCGATCAGTTATGTAATTCCAGTCCAATGCAGAAAACTCTATTAGAAGAGATTCAAGTGGAGAGGACGTCTTGGTCCACAGCTTGATGCCTTTAGCTTCAACAACAAAGAAGAAGGAACCAAAGAGTGTGAAACACTCCAGATCTGATTCTATGATCTCTTCCATGGTGGCAATGATATTATTCCAGGCTTGATGAGGGAAAGGGACAGCTTTGGGATGACCAGATCTGGGATGACTAGCACCACTCTTGCATGCCTTATATCTAACCTCAGGTAAAGTGAGAGCAGCATAGGGAGCCTTGACCTCTCCCACATTCTCCTCTATAGCAGGAAGCAGCACATGTGTCCAAAAGTAGTCCAGGACCTCCTTGGGAATGTGTGTGACTCGATGACCAGAAAGCTCATCATGATGAATCATCCTAGGAAAGAAGATGTAGATGCTGAGATCACCACCCACATGGCCAAAGCAGGTATGAGGAATAGAGCTAAGAGCACAAGGAACAGACCACCATTCAGAGCGTTCTCTCAGGCTTTTAGCATCTTCCTCTGATTGAGGAATGAGTATCTCGACATAAACATAATTGTTCTTCTTGATCAGCGCTTGCTTGTCCAAGACAGGTCCCAAATAAATGGAAGCAGACTTCAGAAAGTGAGGCTAACGAGTAACCCAGATAAGACTGTCGATGTCTGCAGACACACTGATATCAGTGGAATCCAATGGGACATGATCTCATTCAAGATCAAGACAGATATGAGCATCTTTGATGTGACCTCAAAAGAATGCATCAAAGGAATCCACCGAGTCGATGTCACCTAGCATGAGCATCTCTGATGCACCACAGATAGAGACATCATTGACATTCACATCTTGAACAAAGGGTGGAAGTCAACTTAGAGAATAATCACCTAAAGACAGGACATGATCAGTGGCATTGATATCATTTGGAATCAGGTACTTACCAGTAACTCAGTTCGAGATTTGTTCAGTAGGATCATAATTGTCTGGCATACCTACCACCATGATGTGATCCAAAACATATAGAGGGTCGCCAAGATAAAAAATCTGATAGAAGCTTGGCAATATTCTCCAACCATAGTCCCTGAACATAGACCATATCCCCTGGCGATAATAGGGTTCTGTGACGAATTCATATGGATTGCGATAGGGTCGCATAGTTTCATAGGTAGAAGCATCCTCATATTCATCAAATTTGCAATCGAATGGTAGCCATCGAAGCTCTGTAAATGCTAGAAGATCAATGGGCAGAGTGGGTCTAGGAAAGCGAAACATAGTGCCCTCTGACCAGTTCTTGTTGCGAACGCGCTAACGTCACACCACCAGCCTCGGCTTCACAGGCTATTACCGAGCCTGGCGAGGTAAGAGAAACGGAAAGTGGGCTCAAGCACACTAATCACCCATAAGGTAGCAGGAAGACAAGTGGTCAAAGCTGGGGACGCCAGCTGAGACCCTTGGGTTTATATACTATGGAATACAGTGCACGGACCATAGGGTCTGTGGGATAAACTACTATACATGGCTAGCTAAAGTACACGGATGTGAGAGAGTTCCCACCAGGGTCATCAGTGATTAAAGGGGTGTGCCAGCCATGAGGCATGATGTCATATGATGTCATGGTCTGGACCCAGGTCATGTGACTTGTCACATGACCGAGAAAAGAAAGGGGCTGAAGTGGTTCGTAACATTACCCCCCTTTGCTACGACTCAAGTTCCAAACGAGTCGTTGCAAAAGGAGTACCAGCTTCAGGGCCATAAACAGCGAAAAGGCGATTCATCTCTGTTAAGGAAAGACTGCGAAGGGGGCGAGGGACAGACGGGGTGGAATGATGGAAGGCGTCGACCGCATCACATATGTTGTCAAGATGGGAAGCCGGTTCCCACATGTCATCAGTTTCGTCGTAACCCTTCCAGCGAACCTGATATTCCAATTTCCCACGTTTCAAGTGGGAGGCTATGATGGCCTCGACCTCGTATTCTGGATGACCTTCTTCCAAGACCTCAATTGCATCCGGGCAAGAGATCGGCTGACCAGGCAGTGGGGAACAGTAAGGTTTTACCTTCGATACGTTCACAACCGGGTGAATCTTGAAAGACGTGGGGAGGCGCAGCTCAACTGCGTTGGGGAGGGTTCTAATCACCTTGAATGGCCCGAGCCATCGCTAAGTTAATTTGCAGGCCGTGTACGGTAATTTCAAATTATCCATACTGAGCCATACTTGATCACCGGGTGCGTAGTTAGGGGCATCCGTCCTAGCGGACTCCTGATTGCAAGTCATTTTTTCGTGTGTGCGTTCTAGTGCTTGTTGCACCTCTTGGTGCGCACGACCCGTATCTGCATGGAAGCTCCTGGCTAATGACTCTGAAACTCCTTCAAAACCCATCCTGGGGGAGTAATTTCGGGTGACCGCAAACAGCGAGGATCCGATGGAGGAGGAGAGAGAGTTATTGTGATGGAACTGGGCTAGCTTGAGGTAGTCAAGCCAATTGTCCTGTCTTTTGGCGACATATGCCCTCAGATATTGTTCCATTTCTCAGTTAATCCTCTCAGTCTGTCTGTCCATTTGCGAATGATAGGCTGTGGACAGCTTCTGCTCTATGCCCAATAATTTACACAATTCGGTTGTAAATGAGGACACAAACTGCGGGCCCCGATCCGATACTATTGTGCAGGGAATGCCGTGTTGCGACCATACATGATCGCAGAATAATTTAGCTAAGTCTAATGAGGAGATTGTTTTTGAACAAGGTACATAAATGACTTCTTTGGAGAATCGATCAACAATAACGCAAATGGAGTTGAACTTGTCGACCTCTGGTAATCCAGTTACGAAATCTAATGAGATATCCTCCCACAGATGAGAGGCGGTTGGGAGGGGTAGGATTTTCCCTGCTGGTGCTTTGGACGAACCCTTCGTGAGGGCGCATGTATAGCAGTGATTTACGTAGGAGATAATGTCTTTCTGCATCTGCAGCCAAATAAAGAAACAGTTTATTGTGTGATAGGTATGGGCTTGCCTGTTGTGACCCCCAGGGGATTGTCATGACACATTCTAAGAATCTCGGCTCGGATGGAAGGGGGAACGTAGATCTGGCCAGTAAAGTTGTGGAGGTATACCTCCCATTTCGTATCGTATGAATAGTTAAGAACATCGTTTATTTTTTGTGATTCTTTTTGTATTTTTTGTAGTAAAGAGGACTCTAATGTAACATTTTTTATAAATAATTCGGCCGGTAGAACCATGACGTCCTTATTAAGATTCTCGACCGCCTCGCCATGGTCAGGTCGGTGGGAGAGGGGATCGGTGTGGTTTAGTGAGCTGGGGCAGTACACAAATTCGAGATTAAACTCCTGGAGAAGGGCGTGCCATCGTGCTTGACGCCCCAAAAGAGTTTGGGGTTTCTTCCAATACTCCAGGTTTTTGTGATCAGTCCAGACCTCAAATTGTTTTCGTCCAATTAAATAATGTCTCCATGAAGAAAGGGGGAGAGACGACGTTAGGTCTAAGGCGACCGCCATCTTCTCCTTACCATCCCGGGGCTTGGTGGGTTGGCTTGCCCTTCCTTGTGGGCAATATCACCGTGAACGAATCTACCGAGGTATTAGCAGAGGAATCAGGAAGAAACACTAACCTGATATGACGGGTAGGTTGTTGGTAACGTTGAAGGGATTGATGAGCAGAGGTTTGAAGTAATCGTTTATAGTGGAAAGCTTGTGGAGGACTAGCGGAGCGGGTAGGCTCGACACTTAATATCTGTAATGGTTAATGAGGTGGAAAATACTTTATTCCGCCTACTGGTCAAGCCCAAGAGGGCTCACCTTATATACTAAAGTACAGGCAATTATGTAACCGATAGTGTAAGTATGAGAGAGAAATGCTATAGGATCTCAAGTGAGGTCCTATCGCTATTGGCAGATAAGCCAGATAAGAGAGCTAAACGCTATAGGCTGAAGAGATAAGAGCGAGAAACGCTATAGGTAGAAGATAAGCTATTTGATATCATGATAAGCCACTGAGTCATAGGGTCAAGGGTTAGCAGGACCCAGACCTGACAATATGAAATGACGATATCGTCAAATAGTATCGTGAGAGCAATATGAAATACTTATCAGGTGACGTTCCATTATTATCCGGATTTGGGTTATATAACCCTGGTTGATCCAGTGACATGTGATGATGATGTCATTGGTCACGTGACCTGAAAAGTGAGAGGAAACCCTAAATGGTGAAAGAGACATGAAAGCAAATGTACGAAAACCCCAGCCTGAAGTGAAATAGAATCACTGGGTTTTCAACACTCCATTCTTGGAGTGCATGAATAACCACCATCAATTCTTTGTCGTAGATGGGATAATTACGTTCTGTCGCATCGAACGAATGGGATAAGAAGGCACATGGACACCATTGCCCATCCTCGCACTCCTGCCAGAGGATTGCTCCAGTCGCAATATCGGAGGCATCGGTTTCTATGCGCATTTGTCGCATACTATCGGGGTAGGTGAGCAGGGGTGCTTCCATAAATTTCTTTTTGAGAGCAAGGAAGGCTGCTCGTTCAGTGTCGCCCCACTGGAAAGGGGTGTCTTTTTTGGTAAGGTCGTTCAATGGCCTTGCGATTTCTGCAAACTGGTCAATAAATTTATAGTAGTAGTTACATAAGCCCAGGAACGCCTGGACTTGTTTAAGGCGTGTTGGTTCTGGCCAATTCGCAATGGCCTGTGTTTTCTTTTCTTGCATTTCGACGCCGTTCTTGGAGATGTTCATTCCGAGGAATTCAACTTTGTCCTTGGAAAATGCGCATTTTTCAGGTTTAACATATAAATCGTTTTCTCTGAGATGTTGTAATACTTTGCGGACTAGCGCTTCGTGTTCTTCTTTTGTCTTTTTCTTAGTAAATATCATCATGTCGTCCATGTAGATAATAAGGAAGGCATATTGATCGGAGAAGATATCGTTCATCATATTCTGGAAGGTGGGGGGAGAGTTAGTAAGGCCAAAGTACATGACCATTGGCTCATAAGCACCAATTGGCGTTACAAACACTGCCTTCCATTCATCGCCTTCTTTGATGCGGACGTTGTTGTATCCCCAGCGTAGATCCATTGCTGTGAACATGTCCGCGCCTTTGAGGCGATCGATGAGCTGTGAAATTAGCAGTAAGGGATAAGCGTTTTTAATGGTTCCTTCGTTTAAATATCTATAGTCCATGACAAGATGTTTTTTACTGTCCTTCTTCAGGATGAAGAATACCGGGGACGTTTGAGGAGACTTGCTCGGTCGGAGGTAGCCCTTCTTGACTTCCTTGTCGATGAAAGTCCGTACTTCTTCCAACTCTGTGTCGGATAGAGGAATAACTTTCCCCTTCCTTGGAACAAAGTCAGGCTTGAGATCAATGGCGTGATCCCAGTGTTTCTGCAAGGGCATGTGATTGGATTCCTGCTCTGAAAAAATATCCAGAAAGTTGTGATAGGCCGCTGGGACCTTCTCGGCCACCCTGTCTTTGATGACCCGGAGTTTGAAGCTGAAATACCCATTCTGTTGTCGCTTGTAGTTGTCGCAGTCGTCGGTGCAACGGGTAAAGTCAATTTTCTTTTTGACCCAGTCGATAGTGGGGTTGTGGTGAGCGAGCCAGTCATAGCCGATGATCATTTGATTCGAGCCCAGCTCAACGACGAAGGTGTTGATCTTTTCATGGTGGTCCTGTAGTGCTGCGACGAGCTTGACCCGATGAGTAACTTTTCCAGCTTTATCTGGAGTTCCATCGGCATTAAATACTTGAATCTGTTGTACAAGAGGGATTAGATTGATGTTATTTTTGGTGCACCATTTGCAGTCGATGAAGGTGTTGACGGCGCCGCTATCGATTAGTGCTTTTATGTTATCATCTTTTTGTGTTTTACCTGTGGAGAAGAGGACAGCGATGTCCACCATGAATTCTCCTCTGCTGATCATTTCTTGTGTAGGGATTTTGTTAAGGTTAAGGTCAGCACAATCATTCTTAAAAAGGAAATTAAGCACGCTAGGTTTATAGTCTGGCGCCGAGATCCAAAGAGACCCCCCTACGGACGTATCAGAATCTATTAAAGTTTTCAGCACCTGGCTGATCATCCTAACTGGGAAATCTCCATCGGTGTACTCCGAGAGTTTGGCTACAGGCTCAGTGCCAGCTACGGGGATTTCTCCCTTGAGCACGGTCAACGAGTCATCTATGCCTACCACTCTCGTACCGGCGTGCCCCGGGAGTCCAGTCTACTTACAGGTACATGATTACATAATGCCGCACTCGTCGGCTCGAAACCAGATCATACAGAATTGTCACTATCGTCCCTAATCGAGGGGTCCAAATGCGAGGTAACTATTTTTTTGATGTTTTCTAGTTTTATTCTTTTTTCGTTGATTTTGTCCAGCTTGCTAGGCGACACCCTACCGTCGACTAGCTGCTTCCTTTTAAAGCCTTGGATGCTTTTGTCCTGGCTTTGGTTTTGAAGACGTCAGCCCAGTAGGCACGAGCTTCGTCCGACATATAGTCCTGTTGGGAGGACGTTGCCATGTGGGCCTTAGTTTTGGGTGGGGTTTCGGAGACGACCACCCACGTCTCGGTGTAGTACCCATCCTTGTCGGGTACCCAGACTTGGCGCATATTTTGAACTGGCACTCGGTTCCTATCTTGTGCCGGGTTGTATGGCTTCTTCAGGAGCTGGCAGTCCCATTGAATGTGGCCTGGTTTGCCACAGTTAAAGCATGTGTGGGTTTCCGGGGGCCCCTGCACTGCCCCAATCTCCATGGGAGCTCCCCTTCCAGGTTGCATCCCGTATTGTGTGAACCGCTGGTTAGGCAGTGGTCCCTTGGGCAGGTTGTAGCGTTACGCCCCGCCATAGCGCCTTGGTTGGAATCCGCGTTCAATCTCTGCGGACTCGAATGAGCAACCAACTTTTCTGTATGTGTCGATCAACTCGAAAATGTCGTCTTCTACTGACATGTGTAGGTGGACCTGCATGTATACGCGAGCGTCCACTGCTCGCTTGAGAATTTCTATGCCATGACCATTGTCGATCTCAGCTTCTTTGAAGAGAACCTCAAAATTCTGGAGGAACTTGTCAATGGGTCTTCCTTGCTGCTTCAGCTGGTTAAGCTTCTGCAGCGACTCGTGGGCAAGGACGTCAATTTGGAAGTGGTCCTTGATCTCCTTTTGGAGTCCCTTCCAATCGGGCCATGCCTCATCTCTGCAGGGATAGCCCAATGATTTCCCCGTCGGGCCAGTTGCATCTGCGATTTCAGAGTCACAGTACTCCTCGAGTTTGAGCTGTGCGTAGGAGGCGGCTTGACCCTCCATTCAGGAAAGGACCGCAATGGCCCTGAGTTTGTCTGAGCCCCAATTTTGGAGCAAGACCCAGATGGTGATTTGGGTGAACCACACCCGGAATTTATCCCTTGTGCCGTCCCACTTGCCGGGATCGGTGACTTTCTTGGTGATGGCAGAGGGGCTGTCCTCCTTTTCCTTTAGAAGGGCTATGAGGAGCGCCTTCAGGTCATCGTTGCTTAGCGATGACGATGACAACATTGTTTGTTGTGGCAGGGGGGTGGTTTGTCTTTGTTTGAATTTGAGCCGATAAGGCTCCTTGGATACTTGTGGAAGTGCTTCAAGCAAGCCCTCAAAAGAGGGGGACTTGCGGAGTTGTGAATGTGCCTGTTCTGGAGAACCAGGCACCGATCCTTCGTATTGGGAAATTCTACAGTCCTTACTCGCCGGTATCTTTCAACTGACGTCTGGGGACGCTTGCAGTGGAAGAGTGTCGAGTGAGGTAAGGAGGGGGAAGACCACTGGCAGCTAGATCTTCTTCAACAGCTTGCTTTGGACGGTGTGAGTTCCGTCAAGAGGGTAGACTCTCAATAACGAGAGGTGTCATACGCGTATCGTGCGCTGACGGCGGATGTCACAGGTATTCCGCAAACCTGGATCTCTCAAACCACAGAGAGATCGCCCTAGTGCACTTTGGGCAAGAAGCAACGTTATCCTTATTTAATACGGCGGACGACTGTGTATTCAAGCTGTTAAGGGTGCTATGCCCAGGCCCGTCACATGGTGCCTCTGCACTATGTCCCTTATGCCTGGGCCTGGCAACCGTATACGATGGATTTGCTTTCTTTCTTGATCTGGTCTTCTGATGGGGATAAATGCTCACCCGATCTCGTATTCTTCAGCGACAAGACGCTCCATTCACCCAAGGGTGGTGTAAATAGCTTTGACCAAGTGTTGCGAACACGCTAATGTCACACCACCAGCCTCAGCTTCACAGGCTATTACCAAGCCTGGCGAGGTAAGAGAAATGGAAAGTGGGCTCAAGCACACTAATCACCCATAAGGTAGCGGAAAGACAAGTGGTCAAAGCTGGGGATGCCAGCTGAGACCCTTGGGTTTATATGTATACTATGGAATACAGTGCACGGACCATAGGGTCTGTGGGATAAACTACTATACATGGCTAGCTAAAGTACACGGATGTGTGAGAGTTCCCACCAGGGTCATCAGTGATTAAAGGGGCATGCCAGCCATGAGGCATGACATCATATGATGTCATGGTCTGGACCCAGGTCATGTGACAAGTCACGTGACCGAGAAAAGAAAGGGGCTGAAGTGGTTTGTAACAGTTCTTGGCATGCTTGCACTGATTCAAAGAGGGATAGATATCTTGGCTGTCTTCCTCCCAAGATATTCCCTTGACAGTGCGTGTGGGTATCCAGTCTCTACATCAGGCATTTCTGGTGTCTGGATGTAACCAAAAAAGCTTTCGCAGTCTTGTTGCCTTGGATTTCGAAGAAAGTTCTCCCTGATCATCATTGTCTGCCAGAACCTTGCCTGAATCATCATCTTCTCTCTGTGGTTCATTACCAGGCTCATCCATTCTTGGATGTTGCTGGCAAACAGTACAGTTTGCACAGACAACATTGAGATCCTGGATCACAGAGGCATATTGCTGACCAGAGGCTTCATTTTCCATTGCTGCAAGGTCTTCATCAGCAACAAAGGCAGTGTTATCCCAAGTTGTCCATAGATCATTCTCTGGAAGATGAGAGGTAGTGAGGATGTTATAGTCCTCCCAAGAGGTTCAACAGGCCTCCCTGATGGAACCCAGCATTCGCAAGTGAAGTTCATGACCACAGGGAATGGGTGGAAAATATATACTGCTGTTGCCACTACCCAATTCATTGTCCATGAAATGTTTGAGGAGGAAGGCAGCAATGGGACCACAATCTCTTCCATTCTGAGGCCAGTTGTGAGTGACTATGGTGACCTGATCAGGATCACCAGGATTGATCCCATGAAGCATGGCCAATCTGTTCCAATATAAGGGACCCATCCATGTTTCCCAGTCATCGAGCTCTTCATCAAATTGTTCACAGCCTTTGCTTATTTGTTTTCCAAGAACATAGGCGATGGTGGCAGTATAGTCGAAAATCACAGTGAAGTAATGCTGATGATGGAACACAATGAAGCCAATAGGCTGAGACAGGTCAGGAGATGTTGGGTTGACATAGTATCATTGCTGAAAGAGCTAGATCTCTTCCTGAGAAGACATCCTATGATTTCTGAGAAGATCATATGAGAGCATGGTGGATGTGATGTCCACAAAGCAAACATGGGTCCTGCCTCTGATGGAATACCAGACAGACATGAGATAACAATCCAGGATGACGCCATCTACCCAGACTTGAGATGCCAGAGTTGGAATATTGCTATATACACATGCCCACATGGAAGGGCGAGCCATGGCACACTCTATGGTGATTGGTGTGTTTAGGGAAAGGAAGTGATGAAAGAGAAAGATCTACTCAACTTGCAACATACTCTCTGGAAATAGGGACCTGGCCCTCCTGGTTGCCACCATTCTGTGATGATGGCCTCTGTATCAGCTCTTGATGTGGCTCAGGTTCAAAGCTGCTATCCTGCGAGGCCTCAGAGACATCTTTATCCTCATGTTCATCATGAATGGCTTCATATTGCTCAGAACAACATTGTATGAGTGCCTCAAATGGGTTGGCAAGGGCCTCATCAGATCCTCTGGATTGAGTTAAGCGATCAGAGAGAGATTTGGAAGGAGGTGATGCCATTGAAACATCCTGAGTGGTAGTGAGAATATTTGAAGGGGATGATGGGGGTGAAAAGGGGGTGATGTTGCACAGAGAATTGACCAGATCATGAAAGGAAGCTGCTTTCAGAGACTGCACAGACATGAGAGAAGAAGGCGGGTCAGCTTGACAGAGTAGGTTGACCATATCCTTGAAAGCAGGTGTGTATGCCATATTTCTGCACTGAGAGACTGAGATGAGTATAGTGGGAAAAATCACCTGGAACGTCAGCCAGTCCATCCTAGTGAATACATATATCATCCCAGCATGGTTCAGGGTCCCAGGGTCATTAATCGGCTCGAATCACGCTGCATTGACTCTGATCAATTATGCGATGATGTTATTACCTAATCAAGTATCCACAAACATGTTCAAAACAGTGGCCTCGTGGCTATCATGATCCTCATGTTTCA
>JBBPKS010000440.1:0-12871 GCA_038089355.1 Pulveroboletus ridleyi | reverse complement strand
TCGTCTGAGTTTGAATCATCTCTTGATCCACTACCACTACCTTGTGTGAACGTATCAACCAATCAGCTGCGCTTATGTAAGTCCTACTAGCCTAACCTCTGTAGCTTGTAGTATGCCTGTTCAACAATAGACTAAGGTAACTACTGGTGCGATGTAAGGCATGCTTATGTAAGCAAAATACCGAATATGGAAAATATCCAACACTCCCCCTCAAGTATGAGGCCATAGGCTCAAATGCTTGCCTATAATCAAGTAAAGTAATAGGTAAATCAAAGGAATGAATACCTGGTCAAAAGTGTATGTAGTTGCTGAGTCTGTGAGTAGTCCGGCAGTCTGTGTTTGAGTGTGCTCGAGTGGTTTCCTAATATGGTAATCGCGCCTCGGATAGTGCATGACTTGCCTGTATGCCCAGTTTCAACTCCTCAGCTCTAGCAGCATCATCTGTGTGCAGAAATATATCTGTAGCTTCAATATAATATATTTTCACCTTCTATGAGGTCCATTGATGTAGGAGTTATATGGTACATTGATTATGTAATGACACTGTTCGGTAGCTACATTCCATTTCGGACCTGGTACACCTCAGTAACTGTCTATGACAGTACTGAGGTGAGCCACTCTTCTATTTAGGATGAATCCCTTACTTACATACCTTAGTCCTACTGTGTACTACAGGTATGGTGAATATAGTAACTGTCTACGACAGTACTGAGTCCTACTGCGTACTACAGGTTATGAGCCCCAGCTCAAAGGCCTAAAAACGACACAGTAGCAATCTTTCGAACCTACTCAAATGTCCTACTTAAAGATTGAAGATCTTAAGCTTCCAAAGCTCGATGTAGCTGGAAAGGAATGGCCCTTATGGAAGAGTCATCTACACATTGCACTTGCCACTCGAGGCCTAAGTGACTATCTAGATAGTACAAAGCACCACCCAACTGATCCTGCACTTGGCAATTCTCCTGCATGGATACCCACCACTGCAGCAGAGATAGAAGCTGTCGAGAAGTATGAAAAGGACTGTGAGACATGGAATGAGAAGGATGCACTGGCCCGGCACACAATTGCAACGACCCTACCTAACACTCTTTTCGCTTGCGTTATGCACAAAGCAACTGCCCAGGAATACTTCGATGCGCTGAAAGACATGTTTGAGAAACGATCTCTGACTGTGGGCGTTGATCTGAGGTGGCAGCTGAACAACCTGAAGCTGAAGGATGGAGGCGACGCACGTGCTCATATCAACAAAATTCTTGCACTCACTGAGGAACTTGCAGCTGTTGGAAGTGCAGTCCCCGAGGTCGATCTTTTCAACATCATCTTTTCATCCCTACCTCGCTCGTATAACCACATCCTATCTTCAGTTTCTTCGGCAATGAAACTGCAGAATACTACTATCTCGTCAACTACCCTCCTTGACCTGATCACTGATAAATATGATCACTTGCTCACCCAGGATTCTGGAAAGGGTAAAGCAAAGTCTGCTGATGATGCTGCATTCAATGCCAACTCACCAAAGAAGGGAAAAGGGAAGAAGACCAAACGCTACACTGGCGAGTGCGGAAACTGTGGCTGGACTGGCCATCGAGACAAAGATTGCTGGGAAGAGGGTGGTGGCAAAGAGGGCCAGGGCCCGAAGAACTGGAAGTCGCGGGGAAAGAAGTCTAAGGACCGTGCTCAGCAAAGCCATAAAGTGTCAGAACCACGATTTTCCATGTCATTCTCACGTCAGCAATACGATACTTCATGTCCTTATTCTAATCCCATTTCCTTAATCCTTTGCTTACCTTAGTATTCCCTCCATTATTCCACTAATTCCGGTCTAGGCTACCATCATTTGCATCATCCACTCCATCTACATCAAGGTCTAGCCTATTGACACGACCTCTGATATCATTCCATATTTAAGACGTCACGCTATGTCATTCCATTCTATTTATCATCTGCTTACTTATATTTCACACCCGATCGTAGACCGATCACATTTAACTATTTATATCCATAGATCGTTGATCCGTTAGTAATCCCTGGGTCAAGGGCTTCGCTCGGATCTTAACCAGATCTCGATCGTTGCTTAGGGCTTAACAGGCATTAGGGTTAGCAATACCTATATAAGTAGTACATATCCTGTAATTAGCCTTTGTTCTTGGAATTCTCATCACTGTGGCTCATTCTCTGTGTGTGTGCCTATTGCCGCACCTTAGTCTGTTCCATGGTTTCGGCCTCACTTACTTCTCATCTTGAGTTGTTTGTGTTGTTCCTGATATAAAGGAAAGGAGGGCATGAAAGCAAATGCCACCACTGAGTCATCAGAACCCGACGGTGTCTGGCTCGCATCAACCAGAGCTGATGCCGATGACTCACTGCTTATACTCTCACTTTGCTACACCTCCCTTGTCCATGATGGCACTTCTCCCTCATCTGTTGTTACCAAATTGTATGACAGCAGTGCTTCACAGCACATGTCCCCTGCGTGCAACCGGTTTGTGAACTTTGAGACAATCCCTCTGAAGCCTATTCGGTCAGCTGATAACTGGACCTTCAATGCTGTTGGAAAGGGTCACCTTTATGTGTACCTGCCCAACGGCAAGGCGCGGTCACACATCCTTTTGCGGGACGTCTTGTATGCGCTGTCCATGAAAGTCACTCTCGTCTCCATAAGCCGACTCGCCAGCGCTGGATATGCTGCGCTGTTCCGTGGTTCATCATGTCGTATTTTCAATTCCAAACGTCGCCTGCTCAGCGAAGTTCCGCTGGCCAATGGTCTTTACCATACTCATAATCAGTACAATGTTCCATTCGCCAGTGCCACCGAGACCAATCAGGTGCTTACCATGGAGGAACTCCATTGCTGTCTCTCACACATCAGCCCTGCCTCAATCCGTGACATGCTCACCAAAGGCATGGTGACCGGCGTGCAGCTGCACCCTGACCATACTACTATGAGTCAGTGCGACGCGTGCGAGTATGGAAAGGCCACTCACAAGCCTATTGGGAAAGATCGTGAGCCCAAGCGTTGCACGGCTTACGGTGATGAAGTACATACCGACTTGTGGGGCCCATCGCCAATGCTAATCCCTTCAAAAAAGGCATACTACTGTACTTTTACCGACGACCATACGTGATACACGTCTATCTACCTCCTCGCTGCCAAATTGGACACCTTTGCTGCGTATCATGAGCATGAGGCCTGGTCAAAAACCCAGCATGGCACTGGTATCAAACAGTTGCGATCGGATCGCAGGGGAGAGTACCTGAGCGACGACTTTACTTGTCACTTGAAAGCTCAGGGAATGGAGCATAAACTCACCACCCACAACACCCCGCAACACAATGGTGTTGCTGAGCGCCTTAATCGGACTCTCTGAACATGTGCGCACCGTCTTGCATGCGAGCGGTCTCCCAAAATCGTTGTGGGGCAAGGTGATCTCCCACATGGTCTGGGTGAAGAATCGGTCAGCTACTTGCACACTCAAGGGTAAAACACCGTATGAAATGCTTTACCGTAAGAAACCGTCCCTCGCGCACTTTCCCGTTTGGGGCGTGAGTTGCTGGGTCCACGACGTGACTGGCTCGAAACTTGATGCGCGTGCTCTTGCAGGATGCTGGATCGGCTTTGATCCTGACAGTGGACATCATCGTGTTTATTTTGAGGGCCGTCGGGTCATCTCCGTGGAGCAGAACGTTACATTCCAACGTTCTGATGTCATGTCTGTTGGCCGTTTTGATGTCGCACATGCGGGGGAGAAAGATACCTCTGTAACTGATCAGTCCCGCGCTCCAGATACTGCTGATGCTCCTGAGCACTCACCTGCACCACGTTCAGCACCCGATCTACTGCCCGCTAATCGTCTTGGTGACGATTTCAAAGTTCCTGCCCCAGCCATCGAGCTGCGTCGTTTGAGCCAAAAACAAACCGAATTGCCTTATTTGCAGGCGCTGTGCAGTGGAGTCGGGACCCACAATGGTTGCCATGTCACACCACCATTCCCTCACAGCATCCAGGTGGGCACTGAAACAAGTGATGAGCAACCTAAACAAGGAACCGATGTCAGCAATGGGAACGACGACAACAGACGCACCAATGATGCAGTCACAAGTGGCACCACAACGGGTGTGTGGGAATTCGATGATGACAAAGCGGCTTACGCGTTATTAGCTGGCATTGCCGCGATGGAAGCACTGGAACCCGTAACTATAGAGGAAGCGCGGTCCTGGCCGGATTGGGAAAGGTGGTCAGATGCAATTGATGCAGAACTACGGAGTCTGGACAACGCTCACACTTGGGACGTGGTCGAACGACCTGCAAATACCAATGTCGTAAGCTGCAAATGGATTTTCCAAATAAAGAAAAACGCTGCCAGCGAAATCGACAAATACAAAGCCCGCTTAGTAGCACATGGTTTCACACAGCGACACGGTGTCGATTACGACGAAACCTACACCCCCGTCGCCCGACTTGCATTGATACATTTGATTCTCGCAATCGCAGCTCGTCAAGACTGGGACATTGATGTATTCGACTTCCACAGTGCTTTCCTCAATGGCAAATTGGATGACGACAAAATCATTTACATGGAGTTACCACCAGGAATCGACCAGTTCAAACAAGCTTGTGATCTCGTTGCCAAGCTCCATGTGGTGCTTTACAGTTCCAAGCAAGGTGTGCTCAAATGGTACCAACAGCTCTCGAAAGAACTGTGCGAGCTGGGATTCACGTGAACTGAAGCCGATTGGGGAGTTTTCGTAGCGCTCATAGGACCCGACATTTTAATCCTAGCATTGCATGTTGATGACTGCACAGTTACAGGGAACTCGAAGGGACTTATCAAAGCCTTTAAGGCCGAGATAGGATCACGCTTTCAAATAACAGACCTCGGACCTATCAACTGGCTACTCGGCATGAAAATCACCCGAGACCGAAATGCGCGTATCATCTCCCTTTCCCAAGAACCATATATTAAGGCTATTCTCAACTGATTCAACTTTGCTGACGCTAAGCCAGTCTCTGCACCGCTTGACCCTAATATTCAGCTCTCCACTTTACAGAGCTCACAGACCACGAGCGAAATCGCACGGATGCGGAATATTCCATATCATGAGGCTACCGGGTCATTGATCCACCTCGCTGTGGGAACACGACCTGATATCGCATTTGCCACCTCATACGTTTGCCAATTCAACTTGAACCCTGGTTGGACTCACTGGGAGGCCGTCAAACGAATCTATTGGTATCTCGCTGGAACACCAACTTGGACGCTCACGTTTGGGAGTCAAAATCAAGGTCTTGTTGGGTATGTGGACGCTGATGGCACGTCACAAGAACATTGTCACGCAATCACTGGGTTTGCTTTTCTTGTTGATGGAGGCGCAGTTCTATGGGGTTCGCGGAAGCAAGAACTCATCACACTGTCCACAGCTGAATCTGAATATGTCACTGCAACTCACGCTGCCAAGGAAGCCATCTGGCTCCGTCGCCTTATTGGTGAAATCTTTGGCCCGCTTCAACATCCCACCATCCTATATGGCGACAACCAGGCAGCCATTGCACTGACTAAGGACGGTAGTTTCCATGCTCATACCAAACACATTGACATACGTTACCATTTTATTCGTTTTTCTGTTGAACAAGGTCATATTCGTTTTCTTTACTGTCCTACTAATAGTATGGTCGCAGATACTCTTACCAAAGCTCTCCCAAGCATCAAGGCGAAGCACTTTGCTTCTGAGCTCGGACTACACCCTTCCGCTTGCGGGGGAGTGTAGGAGTTATACGGTACATTGATTATGTAATGACACCGTTCGGTAGCTACATTCCATTTCGGACCTGGTACACCTCAGTAACTGTCTACGACAGTACTGAGGTGAGCCACTCTTCTATTTAGGATGAATCCCTTACTTACATACCTTAGTCCTACTGCATACTATAGGTATGGTGAATATAGTAACTGTCTACAACAGTACTGAGTCCTACTGCGTACTACAGTTGATGCGTCCATGGTGAGTTCGTGTCAGTCTCGATGGATCCGTGTTGCTGTGCTGAGCAGTTACCATATATGGTAAGTCGCGGCTCACTATGTCCGCTGTGGCTTCAGTGCGCGCGGTCCGTCTTCAATCGACTTCAACACTTCGTACTCACGTTTCGTGCTCCCAGATTGCTCCCCCTGGGTCCTGTACATCATGTACGGCCTGTTACAACGCTTATATCCGCCCGATTCATCCTGTGCATGGGCGTCTGACTCGGTATGTACACCTTAGAGCTAACTCCTCCAAGTGGCAGTCTTTAGCTTTTCACATCGGCATGGTGGATTTGCGGGCTCGATTGATCATTGTAGGACCTTCCCTGGCCCGTCAGGTGGTACTGGTACGTGTGCCATGCACTGTCCATACTGTTCATGCTGACTTTCTTCTGCTTCAGCTAGCAGATCCATTTTGACTCGGATTGAGTCACGGTGCGCTCTGCTGGTTGCGCCATCTATACGGCATGCTATCCAGGTCATGTGGGTGCCGTCCCCATCATTTCCGTGGTCCTGATCACCCTTGACAGGTCCTGTTTCAGCTCAGTCGCCCTGCTTGCCTCCAGGCCATCTATCTCGACCTGGTGCATCCGTTTCAGTGCCGTATCCATCCAGCACACATCCAGGGCCTTCCAATGGCTCCTGGTAGCCTCCAGGTAAGTCCGCTTTGCCTCCCTGATCATGTACGGGACATCTCGTGCATGGCCTCTCCCTGACCTTAGATTGGTCTGCACCTTGGCATGGTGCACTCAGGTGGTCATCAGCGCTGTCTCCTTTGCCTGTGGGGTCCTCTACCATGCTGGTAGGACCATCTGGTGCCATGGCTTCATTGCCGTTCTGGTCGCTCGGGTCGTCTCGAGCCTCCTCAGGTGAGTTCTCCTCAATCTGGTGCTCTAACCCTTCGTGCTGACTTTCTGACCCATCTGACAGCTTCTTCGCCACATTCATTGTGTCCTTGCTGCCATTCAAGTGTCCTGACACACCCCCATTGGTCCTGGCAAGTACGGCATCGAAGCTTG
The DNA here is from genome assembly GCA_038089355.1 of Pulveroboletus ridleyi. Lineage (NCBI taxonomy): Eukaryota > Fungi > Basidiomycota > Agaricomycetes > Boletales > Boletaceae > Pulveroboletus > Pulveroboletus ridleyi. Next base: position 5,835 of record JBBPKS010000440.1, on the reverse strand, counting down.
CACATGCCTTACGCTTCCCCTCGAGCTCGACGCTTAGAGACTGGACCTCTTGGCTTTCAGGTATGTCCATTGGCTGCTTGGGTCAATTCCTAGGATCCTTGTCGCCAGTCAAGCGTCCTGGCACGTCCATATTGGCCTTGGCATATGCAGCATCAGAGCTCACATTACCTGGCCACTCCCCCTCGAGCTCAACACTCAGAGGTTTGTCCTCTCAGTTCGTAGGTACGTTGGGTTGATGCGATTCGTCGCCATCGTCACCTGTTTCCCTTTCAGCCTCTCTCTCAACCTCCAGCTCGACCTCCTCAGATCTCAACTCACCCTCTCGCCCCTTCGTGCCCTCAGGCTTGTCAGGTGGCTCTGTGGGCCTGTCTGGATGACGCTCGTTGTCACCCGTCGTGTCCCCAGGGTCCTCTGGCGGTCTTGGCTCCTTCGCCTCATCTGGTCGGCCATGGTTGTGGCTGCATGATGCACTCCATGTGCTCGCACTCCAGTCAGTTGGCCTGTCACCTTGGTCCCTAGCAACCTCAGCTTGGCTCAACAACATCATGCCACCAAGAGGTATGCTCTATATCCTTTAGCTGATCCACTGGGTGTCGGTCGTCACCGTACACATTGTCGGGCCACCTGGGCACATGACGTTCACACTGAGGGCAGAGTGGAGGAGCAGGCATAGGAGGGCGAGGTTCCTTTCGAGGTCGGTGAGGAGGGGATAAAGCACATCTAGGCGATGGGGTATGTGGAGCGGATGGGGGACTAGGAGGTGGAACAAAGGGAGGAGATGGTAGACAAGGAGGTTGAGGATGATTTTGGTCCTCATGACTGACAGGAGGTGGTGCTGGGAGCTGCACATTGACTCCATCAGGAACAGGGGTTTGGGCAGTGGGTTGTCTGTGAGTTGAAGTTTTACACTTCGGGAATTGCACTTTATCAAAATGAGCATGCACAGATGTGAAAATGACATTTGTGAGAGAGCGCATAAAAATATAGTTGCTCTCGTGTCCAGGAGCGACACCTAGGTACACCATAAGCTCTGACTTAGGAGCCATCTTGTTGGTGCGCACATCCTGAGGGATGAATACGTATGCTGCACAACCAAACATGTGCAAGTGGCTAATGTCAGGCTTTTCCTTGTAAAGGAGCTCATAAGGGGTACGCCATTCATGTCGGTGGAGCGGTGTCCTATTATACAAGTGACAAGCATGTGTCATTGAGAATTCCCACTAGCTATCGGGAATGCAAGCCTCAAGGCGCATAGCTTCCAATTTGTCCATGGCAGTGCACATAAAGTGCTCAGCCCGGCCATTCTGCTGTGGAACATGTGGAGCACTCTGGAATACATGGATCCCATTGTCGGCCAAGAGCTTATCAAAAGCATGAGATTTGTACTCTCCCCCTGTATCAGACATCCATCCTTTGACTTTGGCAGAAAACTGCGTCTGGACCATTGATAGAAAATGTTTAGTGACCATCAATGCAGCATCTTTCGTGCACAAAGAGGTCATCCAGGCAAAGGAGGTGTAATCGTCCACAAATGTAATGACATATTTGTAGTGGTGATACGATTTGATGGGAAATGACTTTATGTCAGAGTGCACAAGCTCGAATGCTTGACTGGCTCTACGCACATCAGGTGGAAAGGCGCGATTGGACATCTTGCCCATAGCGCAGCCAGGACAAATAATGTCCTCCTGTGGTGCGGATGTCTCAGGGAAGTCTCGTGTATGTTTTTGTGCATGCTTCTGGACCTTTTTAGAGGGGTGACCTAACCGGCAATGTAAGGTTTCCCATGTAGGCTGGATGCTAGTATGCATATCCTTAGAGATGTCTGCTGACTCCAGAATGTACATGTTAGGGCCAAGTGGGCCAGGAGTAAAGGGCGCCAAGATGTCGCCATCTCTATACATAACAGTAATCTGTTGAGCGTCGCCTTTGACTTTGGCACCTTTGTGTAGCAGTTGTCCTAATGACATGAGGCGAACTTTGGAGTTGGGCAGGTGCCCTACATCATATAACTCCAGTGTATGACGTTTGCCATCAGCATCAAGCCAAGGAACACAAATAAGACCTGTGCCGACTATGTGTAGTATGTTGGCAGCAGTATGAACCAGTATTTGGTCTTTCCCCTTCAAAGGAACATACTCAGAGAAGTCTGAGCGATGGGGAGTAAAGTGCAGTGATGCACCAGAGTCGAGAATCCAAAATGGACAATCAGGCTTTCCACACTGTGTGCATGAAGATTGGGAGCCATGGGCACAAATATGCTTGCATTGGCTCAGTACTGATACATTGGAAGTATATACAGTACTACTCAGTTCCGCTACATTGGTTCGTGCATAGGGAAAAGCAGCGGTAGCAGATGAGTACTGGTGCAATGATGAATAGGAATGTACTAACCTGAGATCCTCTTGGTCATAGTGACCTTGGACCTCGGTCTCGGAACCATAGATATTCACCTCATCATCAGTGTCCCAGGAGGTGGATGGAGCAGCCATAATGTGGCGCTTTTGGGATTTCTTCGAAGAACAAGTCGGGAGCCTCACAGCAGGGGCAATATAATTGGAGGAGAAAGAGGCAGGGGCATCAGGCATAATAATAGCCTCTGGCTCATAGGACGTGGATGACAATAAAGAAGGACTGGACAAATCAAGACGTTTGAGAAGGGGTTCGAATAGTCTCAGTGGTAGGCTGGATCTCAAGCCGATGGGCGAGATCAAAAGCCTTACTTATTGAATCAAAGGCTGGAGGGCCTTGAGTTCCTTGGTACCGCTGGGCAGGCTGGTGAGCAGCAATGCGTGAATCAACTGCAGGAGAAGTGAAAATGTAGGCTGGTGCTACAGCAACTGATGCAAACTGCATCTCATCCTCCACAAAAGAGAGGTCATTGTGCTTAGCAGCCTTGCCAGCACACTTTCCATGAGGTCGTTTCTTCCCCTTCTTGTCTGCTCTGTCATCCTCCTGCTGCCCAGAAGGCACTGGAGGAGACTGCTGCTGAGACTTGAAGGAGGGATTACCCTCTCCCTTGTGCTTGATGGCGCTGATCTTCTGGGCCTGTTGGGTCCCAGACACATAAGCTTTGCCACCTATAGTGGAGTGCTGCTCCCAAGAGAGTGTGGCAGCAGCCACAATTTCCTCAACAGTCGGTGGGATTGGGTTCCCTTTCGTATCCTTCTTCTGCGCAAGCATCTGCACAATCATGTCCATATTCACAGGTAGTTTCGACATAAGGATCATTGCTTGGATCTTCTCAGGTACTTCATACTCCACACTCACCAGCTTGGCATAGTGGTTCTGGATACACTGGAAAGCATTTCCAGGATGCAAGTTGGGAGGAATAGTGGTGTCCATCATGGCCTTGAAGTCCCCATAGACCTGGGGAAGGCCAGCAGATGTGAAGTTGGCCTTGAGAGCCTTAATGAGGTCCTTAGCAATGGTCTGAGAGGAGTACTTCTGCTGAAGGATTGACGACATAGTCATCAACATAGAGCCAGCGATGCGGGAATTGGCCTTATGCCACTTGATGTAATAATTCTGGATCTCACTATCGAAGTTGTCTCCAGAAGGAGGGGTGTCAGGCTCAGGAAAGTTGATACACCACATGCACCTGAGTGACTGTGTATAGACAGCGATGGCGGGCCACCAAACAGCCCAGTTGGTGCCAGTGAATATAGGGACATGAGCAGTGGCGATATTCGAAGACATAGTAGTTCTATGGTAGGCGAAGTGCATCAGAATGACATAGTTTCCCCATAGTATCTAGCATAGTGCAGCCATAAGCAGTGCAATCTGATGCTAGAGTCATGCTCAAGCTTTAGATGCAGCATGGTGGGGGTAAGCCCATCAGCACAAACTAATGTTCGACAGCACATGATGAGTATCAGGTGCAGCCAGAAAAACCAGCACACTGTGGTTCGGTGCGACTCAGGTTAATGGTGCAAACTGGTACTCTATCATACATGATGTAATAGTATAGCCGTAAGTACCAGCGTGCCAAGGTCTGGCTCAACTCAGGTAAACAGTACTAACTATGCAGCCAAGGATACCAGCGCACCGTGGTTCAGCACAACTCAGGTAAATGGCGCAAACTACTACATTGTTTGTGCGTCGAGCTAAAGCTCTATGCATCCAGGTTTAGCCAGATCAACTCAATCGCAGCCGTAAAAGCACTGTATGAGGATCAGCTGCTGAGCCAGGGCTCATAACCTGTTGAACAGGACCCTAGTAGCTGCAGAGGATGGCTAATAGGACTCACATAGAGGGGCTTGAGGACATTGGGACAGTCTCAGCTGATGGTTACGAGTCAAGAGACTTATTCAAACTCAGTGGTCTGAGTGTGAAACTGTAGGTACATGATTACATAAGACTACCATAAAAGGTAACTAAGTGTGTACTACAGTAAAAGGGTAGTGGATGAGTTACACTCATTCAACAACCAGGTGGTTGAGGATCTTGCCGAACACCTGGACCAACTCCAAATAAATGATGTTCACTACCAACCTCCAGCACCTGCCCCAGATGCTGCAGAACTGCACGAGCTGGATATACCACCTGTCCTGGATCCGATTGATGCACCAGCACCAGCACTACCTCAAATCTGACACAGCCAGCAGCAACACAAGTCTGCAAATAAAAATCAGAACTATGACCATACCTTGAATGAGGAAGCAGAAAGGTGAGAGAGGCGGAAAGAGGAAGCACATCTGGATATCCCAGATCGCCCACCTGAGCCACCAGAAGGTGTGCCAGATATTGCTGCCATATTCACTGCCTCTATAGAGGAACTCTTATTTGCTGGATCTGCATGAACGTCTGCCAACAAATCACTCCTGACCACCCTGGCTGAAGCATATGCCAGACCAGATGGAGACCTGTGGAAATCTGCCACCAAGGAAGAACTTCAAAGTCTCAATGCCAACCATGTCTATGAGACAGTTCCCATTCCGGATGGTGTGACCCCCATCACCTCCAAACCAGTGTTCCAGATCAAATGAGACCAAAATGGAAAGATGGAATGGTACAAAGTCTGGATTGTCACCCGCAGATTTATGCAGAAAGAAGGCATTGACTACCAGGAAGTCTTCACCCCTGTAGCCAACTTGGACTCCATTTGGACACTGGTTGCCCTAGCCACAAAGTACGATCTTGAGCTAGACTAAATGGACATATCCACTGCCTACCTGAATGGGGAGCTAACAGAGGACCTGTATATGATGCCTCTGGAAGGCGTTCCAATCCAACCTGGTTACTGTTGGAAGCTCTGGTGCTCACTGTATGGACTAAAACAAGCTGGCCAAACATGGAATAAGACATTGGACCGAAAGCTTGGAGAACTCGGATTTACTCGCCTGGACACAGAGACCTGCCTCTACATGTTCCAGAAAGATGGCCAAGTGTGTTTCCTAGTCATGTACATTGACAACTTACTCTTAGCTGCCACCACCTGAAAGTTCATGGACTCCATCAAAGCAAAACTGTCTGCTACTTTCAAAATGCATGACCTTGGGGAGGCTAAACACATACTCAGCATTGAAATCAAACAGAACTGCCCATTCCGGACCATCTCCTTGGCACAGTCACAGTACTGTCATACCATCTTGGACTGGACCAGTATGTCCGCTTGCAAACTGGAATGGACCCCCATGGCACACAGGTCGCACCTTTCTGCCACCGATCTAACTGATGACTTGGTCATACCAGAACTCCTCATAGATGGGAAGCAGGTCTCATATCTCACTGTCATCGGATCACTGATATATCTCATGCTCAGAACCCACCCAGATCTTGCATATGCAGTAGGTGCCCTCAGCCATTTTAGCACAAAGCCAAAGGCTGTGCATT
>JBBPKS010000439.1:0-12885 GCA_038089355.1 Pulveroboletus ridleyi | reverse complement strand
GCTTCTCGCGTTCGTCATGCACACTATGGTGCGTTCCACTAACCATCCCGCTCGCTCCGTTTACCAGAGCTTCGCAGGTTGCAGTCATCCACCTCCCCCTCTCAAGCTCAAAGCTCTGGGGTGCGAATGGTGGGTCTTCGCTTTCACGGAATTCGTCGGGTGGCTCAGGTGGCTGCCTGGGTCGACGAATTTCATCGCCGTTGTCATCCAGTGCCTTCGTGGCCTCATCCGACATGGCCATCTCGGCCTCTGCACCCATCTCGCCACCTTGCGCATTCGCTCGCGTGATGCACTCGTTCCGCTTGCTAACTGGGTGCTGTAGGTATACGCGGACCTTGTTCGATGTAGCTGTTTCGTCGGCTTGGTCGGGTTGCTCATCTCGAGCTGCTTCAGGTGAGTTTCTCTCAACCTTTCGCTTCGACCTCGTGTGCTGACATTTCAACGTGTGCTCCATCTTCTTCAGGCTATATCCAGCGTCCTCAGCCATTCCTGATGCCGGTGAGATATCTGCTTCAGACGCAGTGCCCGCAGCTTCGCAGCTTGCAGGCCTCCAGCTCCCTCCCTCAAGCTCGAAGCTGTGGGGTTTGCCTTTTGGACTTTCAGGTTCGCTGAACGTATCTGGTGGTCTCGGAGATGCGACAAATCGCATGGGTGAGTTATTGTTCGTTTTCGAGGCACGCTGACCGTTTTCGTCGAACTCCGTAGTAGGTCGGTCAGTCTTTTCAGCGCTCTTCTCGACGGCACGAATCGAGCCGTTTCGACTATGGTTCACCTTTTTTCTTTTCAGGTTTCCAATATGGCCACCACCTCCAACACTCTCTTCGAATATGTCCACCATTTGAACTTCCTTCGGCATCTCGGTCTTTTCGACATCTCGGCCAGTCCACTGTGTCAGCGGTCGTTCTCGCGGTGAATGCGGTGTATTGGTCGGCACTGCTTGCACAGCGCTCATTGTGCTTATCGCAGGTGTGTCGACGGTTTCATCAACCTTCTTGGTAGTTATCTCAGCCTCTTCTAACTTTCCAGTAGCCTTTTCATCCTCGCATGTTGCTTCGGCGGCTGTGCGCACTTCCTCGTAAGGTAGGGTAGGCTCTCCGAATCGAGTAGTTAGGTATTCATAGCAATCATGTACTTTCTTGAATGAGAGCATGCCTATGAGAATGGAATCTGGGATTGTGGAAGTGAAAATCCACTTTGCAAGGGCTTGGGTCTGCCTGTCCGAGTGTGCTACTGGCCCGAAAAGGTGTTCACGCAGTCCATGGACATCTAGGGCTTCCGTGGTGGCTGCGCACCACTCCGTCCAATTACTGCCGTCGCGGGAGAGTTCAATGGAGCAGTCAAAGGACTCCATTTTGAGTGAATTTGCTTGGCTATTGAGCACAAGCGGGGCTCATAACCTCTTGAAATTGGTTGGCTTGGCTCTGTAGGAGCTCAGTGGCTAATCACTAAGGTAAGAACTAAGTATTCTAAGTGCAATGTAGGGAAGATTACATAAGCACTAAATGTACTGCCACATCCCGAATTGAGAAATTCCAACAAGGGTCGTAACTAGGGAATGGAGAGTCGAAGGTACAAAGGAAATACTAAATAAGGAAAGTGAGGGAAGTCCGATCATAGGAGAACGGAGTCCGATATGAAAGGGGCGGAGCCCAGGTTACGGAGGAACGGAGAAGGAGTAAAGAGTCCAGAGATCCAGAGATCAGAGCGGATATGACAACTATGGTAATGCAATTATGTACTGTAAGAATCACTCAGTGACTGTCAGAGTCAACTGATGTATTAGTAGCTACCCGTAAGAATCACTAAAGAGGTAGCTATGAGAAATAGTACATTGTACAAAGGAAGTGGCTCACCTCAGTGACTGTCAGAGTCAACTGAGGTATGTGAAGAAATGTCCGAAAGATAAAGAGACAAGCACAAAGGACCGAGATTACATAATCAAGGTCCGCACCGTATACAAGTAATAACAACATGTACCACATCTTTCAAAGAGCTACACTTCACTGGCCATCAGCAGAGAAAAAAGGGAAAGCTAAGCAGTGGGCTGAGAATCACTCTTGTCCAGCTTAGAGAAGTAATTGAGTAATTGTGAATGAAACCCCAGTTTCTCTATAAAGCTCTGATGACAGTAAAGAGATCATATGTACATATATAGCAGTATACTGCTCACATAGTAATAGGGAGGGCATAATCTCAGGGAGAAGAAGGCTGACTAGCTATATCCTAATTTTGTAGTCAGATCACTCACATGCAACTGCAAATGCAATAGCTCTGTGATTATAATGCATAGTGGCAACATTTTTTTTGAAAAGAAGTACATTGAGCAAGCTAGTAAGTGAACTGTAGGAACTGTAGGGAAGATTAGCTGGAACTAAATAATAATCCAAAGTAAAGAGTTTCACCTCAGTCTCAAGTAGGAAGTACTGAGTTTATGACAAGTGAAGTCAACTAAACCAAAGTCCAAGATTACATAATCTGTCCTTTTGTAGTCCCGAGAAACTTACTACTTCCAGGCTTCATAGATAATTAGCTCTAACCTAAATGGTTTACTAAATCTGTTCCGACTGGCTGAACTTGAAGTTGGGTACACGGATACACCTAATCAGGTCTGGCCAGACATTTAGCTTGGTGCTAAACGTAAACATAGATGTGGTTGTTGGGTCGGCCAACTATACCCTTTGGGAATATCCCACCTCCCAACAAAACCCTTGGTTGCATCATGACCCCGGCAGTCATGTCCTACATATGCCTACCCCGAATAATGCACCGATGGATCCAACCAATGATCCGACCAGTCGATAAAAGCCTACCCAATCTGTCACACACACTTCGTTCAATTCCCCACTCATGAGCGCTGTTCACATTCCTGACCAGACAGGCAGAAAGATTGACAGTGTCTTTCGTCGCACCTGTGATGAAGTGATTCTATACATTACAAACACCATGCCTACCGGGGCTAGTGAATGGCTTCGTCGCGTACGTTGTTCTTCCCATGACTCTAATGATATATCATCCACACTCACCCTGGTTGATGAACGACAGAATTTTGAATGCAATATCCCAGATGGGAAGGTAAACAGCATCATGTCCGTTGTGGACTTTGCGGAAATCTTGCAAGGCAGACCGTTGTCAGACGACGAGTTCTTCAAGGCGGCGTTGCTAGAATGCTGTATCCAGCTCGTCAGTCTCAGATTTTCTTCCCCTTTCTAGACACCTTACCAGTGAGGATTAGCTCCAAGCGTCACGCTCATACATCTACTCGGACGAGCGACCACAGAAGCACCCTAACCAGCAATGCTGGTACGCAGGGGATGATGTTGTCATCAAGGATTCGCTCTGGCTGGGTGTGGTGATATACTACTTGCTGAGGAAATACTTCCGCACGGAGACATACTACATATGTTTGCTTGAGCTGTTTCAAGACGTCAGTCCTTTTTCTTTCCATTCACACGCACCTACCAGTTCACTGAGGGGCAATCCCTGCAGACAACATTCCAGACAGAGATGGGCCATCTGGTAAACGTTACCACTGTCTCGAGGGACCGTGTTGATCTGAGCAAATTCTCACAGCAAAAGTTTGTATTATTTTCCTCCACTACTTCACCCCATATACCCACGCACACATCACGCACCTATAGGCACGCTCTGATCACGCGAAGGAAGGAAACCAGCTTCTACCTCCCAGTTGCCGTTGCCATGTGCATTTGTGGTGTCCCGGAAACCTATACCATTCGCAGGCACCTATTCTCGCCATATACCACTGCGCACTCTATTCTCCTCTAGCTCGGGGAATACTTCCAAATCCAGGCAGACTTCCACAATTACGTTGGCGCAGTCGCCAAAGTTGACAAGAAAGGGTCCGACATCACGGAGAACAAATGCTCGTGGTGCATCAACGTTGCACTTGTTGTCTCGTCACCCGAGCAACGGAAGATTTTGGAAGAGAACTACGGGAAGATGGATCTGGAAAAGGAGACACGGGTGAAGGAGATATATGAAATGAGTGGGTTGAGGGAGCAGTATCGAATATACAAGGCGACTCTGAAGAAACGGATCGAAGGGTTGATTAATGAAATCCCGGAACCAGAGGGGAGCGTGAACGGGGGGGTGTTGAAGAGAGAGGTATTCTCAAGTTTCTTCGACAAAATTTACAGGGGAGTGGAGTAAAAGTATGCCGTAGGTTCCGAATTCCCTGACCATTCGTGTTTCAACATGCTGTGTATGAAGTAGGAATGCGCCACTCACACTAACTGTATTTAAGCTGTTCTTCTAATCGGAGAGATAACCTGAACTCTCAGCTTTCGTGTCAGCATAATCTATACCATACCGGTGAGACCATATTTCGGAGCAAGTAGTTATTTACCTCCGAGTTCAAACTCCCTCTCCGCGGTTGCGAGTAGCCATTGCCACTGTTTATGGACCCGAGTCCCACCACGAACATGTGAGCGTGGTTGGAGTGCTAACCTAGTACTTTGTTGAGAACTTTCAGCAAGCAGGAGGTAGCGGCTGGAGTCAGCTAGAGCCAGTCGGAGTTACCCCTGCACATGGGGCCAACTTTATACAAGTCAATTATGTCACTAACTTCCCGCCAGACTATATGTCGGATGCGAATTATGGCTGTGAATGCGCTAGGAAATTCGTGACACATAGTTGGCCACTTCATCCCGCCGGCTCTAGTAGTTGACTTCTCGTAAGGGCAAAGAGAAACCACCCCAAATGATGTGGGCAGGAATGATCCAAAGCTGTTAGGGCACCTGCAAGTAGCATCTATTAACTCGGAATAAGAGTGGTGAGCACCAAAGGTAGGGCCGGTTTGAGACTTATCCAGGTTTGAAAGCTATGCATCACACTGGAGCGTGAAGCACTGACAATCCAGGTCCGAGGTGTTGCCAAGCGGAGTAGAATGACGCTAAGGAGTCCTGGATCGAGCGGGAATGGCACATTCTGCTGAAAACAGCCACTCAGTGGTCGTGTGACTAGGCCACAGGTTATGCCGTGTTTCTACATACCATAACGGACCAGGTTGCGATTTTATTCCCTCAGGCCCGTCTAGTGATTGCATATGTCCCCTCTGACTTGCGTAAGGGACTCGCACAGGCGAACGTACCTCACTCTGCGCGATCTCTGCGATGTTCGCTCTGAAAGAAGGGCAACTGCTCGTTGAGGAGACCGTAGACGACGCCGTGGATGACGAACCGACCTGGTGCACCGGTGCGGTGACCACTTGGAGTTGGGAGTGCAGCCTGGCAGGTACCTGTAGCAGGGCAGGTCAGGTAGTGACTATGGAATGCCGGACAACCGCGCTCAGTTGGATCATTTCAGAGTGCACGTGAGTTACTGTTTCTGGTAGTTAGCTTCTGTAGGACACCGATCACGAGGACACCTGGGAAATGGATTTTCCGAACGTCCGAACGTCTGCCCATGTCCGAACCGTCCGAACCGTCCGAGCACGTGCCCGAGCCAAACAGATAGCAACGTTAGCGCTGCCCCCGCTCAGACAGCCAGTCGGTCAGCCGCCGGTCAGCCGCCAGCTGAACAAGATATTAGTTGCGCGCCAGCTTCCTTGGTTCTCACCTCCAATGCATCTCAGCCAGGTCGCGTCTCTGGTGGTGAACACACCGTCACTCCACACGGTTCGTCTCGATCAACTCCTCCTGTTTTTTGCGATTGCCTTGCCCCTGAAGGACAACTTCCTCCTTGCTCAGCCTTCTGAGCACATCCCCGCTGTACCCCCTGCCATACTTCCATCCTCTGCAGAGTTGTTTCTTGCATCCGCTTGCAATATTCCTCTCACTGCAGTTCAAGATTGCTGGAGGACGTTCAAGGCTCTTCTCTGGCACCCGCCCTCGTTAAACAGCTTTGACAGGGTCCTCCATGTGCCAATGACTGCATTTGAAGATCACGGCTTGCAGTATGGTTTCGGTGCGTAAACCTATTCTTGCGAGTGTTTATATTAAGCGGTGATGGTCTAACAGCTGCGCATACACTCTATCCGCCTACACAAATGTGTATGGTGCCTACTTGTGAGCGCACCTTGAAGCACCTTCGCATGATACGGGCAGAGCAGCGTCAAGCAGTGCTGTTTACGCTTTCCGATGGCGCTATTCCAGTGTATTCCATCCACCTCATATGTGAAGGTATGTTGATTTAGTTACCCTTGTCCGCTGTGATGGGACTAATTATGTGATTGGTAGCCTGCGCTGTCAATCACCACCACAACTTCAAGGTTCATCGTGGGCAGCGCACCTACTATGGTGGAATCCCAGACATCCTTCAAATCGGGGAGCATCAATTTGTCGAAAGGCACGTGATAGAAATGTGGGTATCGCTCATGGATACCTGGTATGTTTTCATTTGCGATGGTATGCCGTCATGATTGAACATGCGCTAGGGTTTTGGCATCGTCGTGCGCCAATTTCTATAACCAGTCCCTCTCCCACTCGAAGGAGTGTCCCCCTGGCTGGCCCACACGCTTCTTGGTCTCCCCAGAGCTTGTCTGGGACGCATTTATCCTCCTCTCGCTCCTTCAAGACGCATCAGAGCGGGAGGAGTTTCTGGTTGTTACTCATACAGGCCCTCAGCAAGACCGTTTCACTCCCACCGTTCAAGCACGCAACCATCGCATATGGGTTGAGGGTCAACCTGAGATCTCTCACTTCTGCAACCGGTGCATCTGATGGTATTATGATGGCGATGGTAAAGGTGAGTGTCTGGTGATCATGCGCACATTGGTTACTATGTTTATTGCGTATGTAGTGGAACGAAAGACATCTGTCGTTGTTACAGATGGTATCTGCATTGGTCGGCCCTGCTGCAGTAAACACAACTGCAAGGTACCGCTTAGCAGTAGCAAGGATCGCTTCTGCCGCATTCACGCTGAGCTTGAGCATTTATGTGCCGTTGTTGGATGTACTGATGCCGCCATCCAGGACAAGCTCACTTGTGCCAATCCCCAGCATCAAGAGGCCGAGCGCACTCACTGTATGCGAGGTCAGTCGCTGTTTCAGCTCCATGGCCGTCTTCAGCGTGCACGCACTGCACATCCACGCACTCATGCCTCCCATGGCCGCACGCTCGCACAAATCACAACCCTCGAAAACTCCGAGGAGTCGTTTACAGTACATGATGGCCACGAGGACGAGCAGCCTGCAGAAGTCGCTGCAAGTACATCACATTTTATGCCACCTCGTCCACAGAACAGGATCTGTGCGAAGTTCACTCGCACCCGCACCCACAATGAGCAAATCATCGTTGCGCCGTGTGGCATCATCCTTGCACGCGATACCATGTTTGGTGCAGAGGCTATATTGAGCATCGCAGTAAGTCTCGTCTCTATGTTACGCTGATCCATGTTACGCTGATACATTAACAACCCATTCAGGAGTTTCTTAGGCGAACATTCCGCACCGAGACCCTCAAACCGAACCATATCATCTTTGACAACAACTGCAGCCTTGCGCAACATGTCAAAAGCGACCCTTTCTTTTCAGATATCAGTCTCTCTGTCGACGTGTTTCATTTCAAGACGAAGCACAAGGAGACCCATACCTTCTGCCAGGAGAACTGCAACCCTGCCGCTTTCCCTGAGCTTCTCGGGGCAGATGGAAAAGGATGGTTCTTCAACTCGTCTGCTGCTGAGCAGATGAATGTGTGGCTGGGTGGCTATCACGCAATCTGTTGTGAGATGCTTGTAGATAAGTACGACTTTTTCCTCGACCAGATGATCTTGCGGCGGAATCGGGCCACCCGGGTGAAGTTGGAAATGCAGGGGTGTTGCCCAGCCAATTGGCCCATTATGTAGCCATATATTAGACTAGTATTAACAGTCTTTCAATGAGTGCAAGTGTAGCAGAGTGGACAATGAATGGACAGTTGAGGATGGTGTGATGGTGGTGGAGCCCTCAGTCGCGGTGGAGCCCTCAGTCCCAACTTGACGAGGTTACAGCAAAACTAGAGAATAGCAATACAACAGGTTAAATAGAATGGCGTGCTACATTGTCTGTCACGCAAACCTCTCGGGATGTGGTGACCTCAACTATATCTACTTCCCTTCCCTCACACGCATCTTTCTCTTCGCCGCCTTCAACTCTGCATCCTTGGGAGGGTATGCAGCTATAAATGTTGAATATCGACCATCTTCGCTGTATCCTGCCATGATAGCCTTGTCACACGCATCCCTAGGAGCTTGTAACCATCAGGCTTTGTGATCGTAATATGTTGACGACTTGAAGGGGACTCTGAAAAAATCTTGGAATTGTGCCTCTAATGTGAGGTTCCCCTGCTGCTCAAAGGTGAAGGAATGGTGGACATCGATAGTATAGAAGCTTGATGGGAATCTGGCTGAGTTTTGCACAACCCCTGGGACAATGCGGGCTTTCTTGGCCAAAGATGAATATAGTGGCAAGGCGTCTTTGTCTTGAGTGAGTGTGCCTTTATCTCTGTGGTATAGCCAAGCAGGCATGAATTGCACTGAGTGCACTCACCACCTGTGTCCCAACTGTTTGCACGTGAAGGTTCTTGCTGGGATTTTTGGGTGTTGAGTTGGGGTGTTAGGCCACCTACGAGAGTTGAGGCATCGTCCTCAGGCTCGGATGACGACATAGGATCAATCGAGTCACTGGGTTGCCTTTTGTGCGTATGATGGTGTACGTCAGCCTCGATCAACTTGCGCTTGATGTGCTTGCGTTCTTGGGTGAGTGCGACACGGAAATTGGATTGATGTTGCTGTGACACAATGGTACAATAATACAAACGATCGAAAGTGGGAAAGGACCGAATGTGGATAGCCTTGAAAAACAGCCGTTGCCCTGGCGTGCTAACAATGATTGACGTGTCAACCTTCATTTTGACCCAATAATCGAGGTCTGGATTGAAATAATGGATGGGGGGAGTGACTTCATCACCAGGCACTGCTAACTCAAGGTCAAGAAGAACTTGTCTTACGAGCTTGAAGTACGGGTAGCCGAATCCCTGAAAACTGATTGATATTGGCTCAATGTTGTCCTACAAGGTATGCCTGAGACGGGAAATGAGACAGTGAACAAAGCACGAAATCTACCTGGGTGAAGCTGAAGGCGACAACGTTCTCCATTGCCTGTTTACGCTGCTGAATTTGTTCGGCATCTCTCCTACGTTTTTCCTCTGCACGTTGTTGCGCCACAGCAATAGCGTTGACTAGAAGTGGTCTCAGGTGTGACAAGTAGCGTGGATTGGCCTGCGATGTAATGCCCTGAACTTGAGATGACAGGGCTGATGGGGGGAGAAGAACATCAGACACATGTGATGGACTTGATGCTGACTGTGCCAGATGTGCAAACGAAGGCATGTCATCAAGGCCTGAGTCGGATAGAAGAGAAGGGTCGATCTGAGGCAGCGATGGGGATTTCCTTGCAGTTAACAGAACAGCGGCAGGAACAGCGGCACCGGTGGTAGGATGTCGGAGAGCGGGTATGAGGGAGTTGGGTTGAGATGGCCTGGTGATTTGCGATCTCGGGGGTTTGGCAGGGAGGGGACCTGAGGGGGTGTCAGAAGGGACAGAGTGTCCCTCACACGTACACCCGCCGGCTGATTTGCAGTGTTTACGACACATGCGGCGTTGGCACAGATGTGCCACACACTTTACTTGACATGTGCGGTGTGCGCATGTGCCATCAGTAGTGGGTTGGGCGGTGTGCTGCGAGAGCTGGACATCTGCTCCTGCAGGAGGGCCAGGAAGGATGGCTAATAAATCATTAGACATCGTAAAAACACTATCAGCGTTATATGTGCCTGTTTCTGTACCGGCGGGTGACATCCTCGGACTATTGCCTAGACCATCTGCCCATCGGTACCACTTTCTGCAGCTGCACTACCGATACAATGAGTTAATCACGACAAAAAAAGGGATGGGGACTCACCACATAATAAGGCCGTCCAGCATTCCGGGGGTTTGAGGGAAGAACGTGGCGGAGCGGGACTTCTGCGTTGCACTCGTTACAATTTCGCGTGGGAGGATACGGGGGAGGTATGAAAACCATTTAGAAGGTCTTGTAAGGGGGTCGGCCTGGTGGATCGATGCAGGATCTGGGGCTGGTTAGCACGATGGACATAGCCTATAGGTGTTGCACATATTAGAATGATATGATTCAGAGGAATGATGAATGACAGATCTATAAATGTAGATGGACCGACAAATACGATGGGGACGCTAGCCAACAGTGGTAGCGGCGTGCGTCGGATGAGAAACTCCATGGGCCGATTAGCATGGATAAATGTAGACTAAAAAAAAATGGATAGTTGGTTGTGACTGGGCTTGGTGGCGGACATACCTGTGAGTGTAAGGGGACGGACGCACATGGTGGATATCTTGGCCGACGATGACACTGAGTGTTGGATGTCGAGCTGGCACCAAGCGGACCTTGCGACTGCTTGAGGTGCGGCCGTAAATCGAACGGGAAGGGATAGAAGGAAAGGAAAGGGGAAAAATATATAATATTATGGCCAGCCCAGGCTTTATACCTTGAGGCTGGCGGCTGGCATGTGCCAGGAATGGCAATGGAGGAGGATGCAATGTGCCGCGGTGGCGTCATACGCACTCAATTGCCTTTTTTGGAGAATTCATTAGAGTCGAACGCAACGTTGTGCAGCTCCCGTCTCCCGCTTGGTCCGTGGCTCGCTGCGATACTTTGGAGATACCAGGCAGATATTTCAAGTTTTCAAGGTGCGTTTAAAATCCTAGCTAACATGGCGGGCATGGCGGGTTGACTATACTATTTAGTAAACCATTCAGTGCGCTCAGGATCATGTCTCTCTGTGACCAAGATCGAACGCCGCTGGTCGCGTCGATAATGGATTGGATGAAGAAAATTGAAAATCCCTTGGATTCTGGCTGGCCTGAGGATGTACCAGCCATCTCGAGCAGCCATGCACCCTCAGTAATCGGGTAACAGGAGCGTGTACCATCAGTTATCTCGCTCACGGACTCAGACTCACTCATGGACTCGACCCCGGACCCGATGGACATCGTCGAGAAGGCAGGACCTCACGTGGACGATGCACAGGGAGTGCGAGTCCGGTCACCCTCGGTCATCTCGCTCACAGACTTGACCCTGGACCCGATGGACATTGTCGAGAAGGCAGGACCTCACACGGATGATGTGCAGGGAGTCCAAGTCCGGTCACCCTCGGTCATCTTGCTCACAGACTCGACCCCGGACCCGACGGACATATACAAATACCCCGCCATTCGGTGGGGAAGCAAGCACTGTGTTCGTTCACGCTGTAAAACAAAGATCCTATCCGGAGTGGATAAGGATCTATGAAAATGGGTGCGAGTGTACTCGACCCAAGGGAGGGTGTCAGATGGCAGCAGCCCGAGATACGACCCTGAGTGAAGAATCCCTCAAACGGAGGGAAAACAAACGAATAAAACAATAGTCGGACTGACAAGAACTCAGGGAAAGACAAAGATGATGGGAAGATAAATTGATAATATTCAGAAGCACGAGTACACCAGTTTTATAGTCCTGGGTACGCCCGTAGACTTCTATCTACGAGATGAAACAAATCCGAGGCCAATCGGCACCCAGGGGACATACAATCTAAAACTGTCCGGTCCGGATGATTCGAATCCGGTACCGGACTGACGCGATCCGGACCCGGATAAACGGGTGGATTGTACAAATGAACTCGGAAAAACAAGAAACGAACAAAATACAAAATAAACCTACCCGGATGGACTGTGGACGCGATGGAAGATTGAACGGACGCTTGAACGGACCAAAAAGAGGGGCTTGTAACCGTAGGAGGGCTTGACCTCCTACAACGCGGCGGCAGCAAAGAGAATGCGATCACCGTGGAGGACGTCCATAGCTGGCCCGACGACTTCTACGTCCACGACATCGCACTTTGCTTTCGGCTGTCTCATTTACCATGCCGACAGCAAGCCCTCAAGACATTTTTTATGGACATTTTCGGCATACCGTTTGTCCCTTCAACATTCTATAGGAATCGAAAACTCTGGGAGGACCAAACGAATTGCAGCATGCAGGACCGATATATCGATTATGGTCGGTCAGATCGTGGGAGATGGGCAGTATTCATTGGAGAATTAAGTCTACAATAGTTTGATTTTGTCTTAGAGGTAGCATAATCTTAGCTTTGTATTCGTAGCTCAGTACTGTATAGATTGGGCGGCAGTGCTAACGTATTTGGCTCGGGCATGTGCTCGGACGGTTCAGACATGGGCGGACGTTCGGAGGTTCGGAAAATCCAACTCACGGGCTTTTTGCCGATCACCCCCTGAAAATTTAATTCCTGACTTTTGCTCATGGGTTCGTGACTTTTGCTCACGGGCTTGTGACTTTTGCTCACGTGTTCTGGCTCTTTGTTCACGGCTTTGCGCAATCGCGACTTGCGACATAGCACGGAAACAATGCAGACAATATAGAGTACAATGTGGCAACATTACAAAAATAGGAATCAAAGGGGCTCGTCTGACTCTTGGAATTCACTGAGCTTGAATGGCGGCCACAGACAAAATTTGTTGCAAACATGTTGTTCCTCGAAATGCTCAACCCCCGTCTCCACGTTGCCGTCGCCGAAGAGTGAGAGCTTGCCATCACTGATCTCACTAGTTGAGATATGTGAATTAGCCACAGACGATAGATACAGATGATAGATAGCTTCAACCATTGCTTACCGGTGTGTCAGAATTTGAGGGTCCGTCAACAGAGGAGGACAGCCTAAGCAACAGTGTCAGTACAAGTCACTAACGGGCAGTTAAATTTACGTACCTTGATAATCCGAAATGTAGCTCTGGCCGTGGGTTTTCAAGTACTGGACGTGTTGTGTGAACGACAAAAACTGAGCAACCTCATCCATCGCTGGATCAGGGAGCTTGTGGAG
>JBBPKS010000438.1:0-12898 GCA_038089355.1 Pulveroboletus ridleyi | reverse complement strand
TGAATTGACCCAAATCCAACAAAGAGATGATTTGATTGGTTTAAGCAGCAGAGAGAGATTTCATGGTGGTGGTAGTAGATCAAGAGTGGTATTTTGGTTTATTTGTATTGTGTTGAACATATTATAGATCACATAACCCATTGCTTATATTAGCACATATGAAAATATATCAATTTTGAATACTACTAGATTAGCAACAAAACTGTTGCAATGACATAACCAACTTAAAATGGCCATATCTCCATACTCCCCAAATTAAATCACATGACCCAAGGATCAATAGCAAGCCAAGAGTGCCTACTATATTTTGTCTCACTAATGCTAAGCGATATTCCCACACCCTAGCTGTGTATATCATGCACAATGCAAATGTATCAAACATTGCAACACTTTTGTTGCTCAGTGTACTGTCTCCATTCTTTGAGTGCAAAGATAACCGTGAGCATTTCAAGGTCAGCAGCATGGTAATTTCTCTCTGCGTCATTAAGAGATCTTGAGATGAACACCATGGGGTGCCAAATCCCATTTTGTTGCTGTAAGAGAACAGCCCCAACGCCAGCGCCTGAGCCATCTGTTTCGACCCGATATGGATCTGTATCAGTAAGCATTGCTAGGGTGGGGGCAGACGAAAGTGTAGCTTTCAGCTGATCCATCACTGCTTGACATTTGTCATCCCAGATGAATTCAACTTTCTCTGACATGAGATTGTTAAGAGGTTGGGCGATTTGTGCGAAGTTCTTGACGAATCGTTGATAGAAGTTCAAGAACCCTAAGAAGCCCCTTAATTGTTTGCGGGTGGTGGGTTGGGGCCAGTCAATGATTGCTTGGACTTTTTTGGGTTCCATCTTAACTTTATCCTGGGATACAATAATCTCTAGGAACTCCGTTTCTTGGATCTCAAAATCGCATTTATCGTGTTGGAGATATAGGTGTTCTCATCTGAGGATTGTAAGGACTTCTTGAACTATTTTTTGATGTTCTTCAAGTGTCTTCGTGAAGATCATTATGTCATCAATGTATACGACAACAACTCCATGATCTATAAGCTCCTTAAAGAGCAAGTTCATCATCGTTTGAAATGTCATGGGAGAGTTCATTAATCCGAAGAACATTACGAGCAGTTCAAAAAGTCCGTGATTGGTTCAGAATGCAGCCTTCCATTCATCACCTTCTGCCATACGGACATTATTGTATCCCCACCTTATGTCAAACTTGGTGTAAAAGCGAGCAGATTTCAATTTATCTACTAGCTCGTTTATTAACGGTAATGGGTAACGATTTTGTACAGTAATCACATTGAGCTTGCAATAGTCCTGTACTGGGCATAATCATCCATCTTTCTTCTTGATGATGAAGAAGGCAGAAGCGAAGGGACTTTTAGAAGGTCTGATGCAACCGGATTGAAGATTCTCTTCTAAGAAGGCATCTAGCTCCTTTTGTTCGCCTGGACTGAGGGGATAGACTTTGCAATCTATGGAGTGATCTCCAGGTAGCAATTCTATGGCATGATCCCAAGGTCTTCGAGGTGGTAACTTGTTGAATGACTCTTTGGCGAATACATCGGCAAAGTCGTGAATATAGGAGGGTGCTGCTTCTTCGAAGGTCTTCTTCTTTTTCTGAGTAAACTCTTTGGCAGCTATCTCGGTAGCAGTGTTTCTGAGATAGGTGTCCAGATTCAACTGGAAGAGATGGTCACCTTCAGAGAATCTCACTTCTTCCTCCTCATCTTCCTCATCTTCGAGAAGCCCAGGTAGGTGATCGTTCTCGCACCTAAATTGGATATGGCTGGTCGGCCAATCTATTGACAGATTATATGTATATCCTGAGCCAATCATGTCCGAGGAATACGGTGTTGACACCTAAGTTGGTTACAGCAAGGGTGATCTTCTCGTTATGGTCAAGTATATTTAACTCAACTATGACCATTTCGGTTATACTGCCTCTGGCATTGAGCGTTCCGTCAGCATTGTAGACTTTTATCTCCCTTGGTAGTTTAAAGGTGTCTATACCATGTTCTTTAACATATTTGACGTCAATCGAGGATCCTGTACATCCCGAGTCAATCAAGGCCTTTGTGGAGTAGGTTCGGCCATTGTCTGTTTTGATCTCTACAGGGATTTCGAGACTATTGTGTATTCAGCATCATGGGGATGCTTTCTTAAATCTTGGTTTCTTTTGCAGGTCTCGAAAGATCCATGCTGATTCGTATGGTGTCATATGTTTAAGGTTGTGGACAAGGTTAACATCTACCTTGGGTAATCGCTGGTCATGTACAAAGGATTGGAGATGTGAGATCGCTCTCTTCTCGTCTCCTTGTACTTGCGTTTGGATCCAGTGGATCGACCAAGGATCGACTGTGTTTTTCCAACGTGCTTCAGCGTGTTTACGTATTTTGGTCTGGCCAGTTGAGCCAAAACCCTTGTTTCCTCGCTCTGTGTTGTTCAAAGATTCAACTTCTTTGAGTGGTGGTGTTGAAATCTTTTCGAGGATTAGTTGTGCAACACATTCATGCGTTTTCACGTGGAAATCCTTATCAGAGTGATTGACGAGTAGGATTTTTACCACCCCCCTGTAATCAGAGTCAATAACACTGGCTCTGATGGCTATTGAGGCTTTAACTGCCAAGCCAGAATGAGGGGCGATATGACCGTAATGACCTGATGGGATCTTTATACTTAGTTTGGTGGATACCAGCACTTATCCATGGGCTGGAATCACTACATCTTCGGCTGCATAGATATCATATCCTGCAGCACCATCAGATCCTCACTGAGGTAGCGGGATGGTCTTGTCTTCTCGTTTAACCTCCAGAGGTTTCTCATGCTTAAGGATACATATTTTATTCACCTGGGCCAGCGATGTCTCACCCACAGCCTTCAGCGATTTGGTCTTACTTTTGTTCTCAGATGGTTGTTCAATAGATAACACAGCAAATTTATTTGGGGACAGAACAACAATATGAGAACTATCAACTTTAGACAAATCAGTACAGCTACTGTTTGTTGATGGAAAAACCCTGTTCCTTCATTTCCTTCATAATTTCAGCCATCTTCTCATTCGTCTGATAATAGATTCGTGCTCCATTAATATCAATGAAGTGCATACAGGGTTATTGGGGACAGCAACAGATGTGATCGGCGCAGGGCCAGTCTTTACCACAGGTAAAACACTTTCCTTCAGCACATGCTTTGTCAATATCCATCGGTATTCCTCTTCCTGCAAACATTCCAACCTCCTTTGGTGGCACAGGTTGGGGTTGGCTGAAACCCTGTGAAGGCCAGGTGTTCAAGGCAGGAGCGGAGGGAGAGGTTTGTTGACGGGGCAGATACTTCTGTGGATCCAGGGGCCAGCGGAAGGTAGGACAATTATCTCTTCCAGTTGATCCTCTGGAGTTAAGAGCCTTGTGAGCTCTTCTATTCTGGAGGGATATTTCTGCCTGTCTAAGGCATCGTTTTCACCATGCAATATCCATGGAACTAGCGAGCATGGTGTGTGCTTGTTCTGTGAATCCAATCACCTCCTCTTTGACACCTTGTTGGACGACATGTACCAGCGTTTCGTCAAAAGAGGGGCTGTGTTCACAACCTGCTTTGTTCATTAGCTGCCCCATTTTGATGAAGAAATCTTCGATCGTCCGGGACCCTTGTTTCAGCGTCATGAGTTTCTCATACACCTCCCATCTAGCCATTGCCGGCTTAAATTGAATATCGAGCAGCTTGACGAAGTGCGCCCACATGTGGTGCTGAGGAATACAATTGTTGAAGTACCAGTCAGTGAACCTCCGCACCAAACTCAGGTTCTCGTCTCCCAGGAAACCTAAGGCAATAACTATTTTTTGTGCATCAGGGGGGTGGACTGGGAACCTGAGGAAGTAATTCCTCAAGCTCATCATCCAAGCCTTGTACTTGGCTTTATCACCCTTAAAGACAAATGGCTTTGGGGAAACAGACTTGCCTAGAGTTGGGCCTTGTGGGGCCATCAGAGGGGGATCATATCAGGGGGGCATCTGCACTCTCAGCAAACATGGTGAATTCAGAGGGCTAGACCCTGGACTGTCTGGGCTTGGTGGACCTCCTCCAGGGAATGGTGGCACGACGATGTGGATAGGGCTATGAGCGTGGCCCTTGCCCTTTCCTTGGTACACTGGTGAGGTAGGACAAGGTGGGGGCAGCCTTTGCGGAGGATTGCCGCTCTGCATTTCCTTGAGAAGTCTCTGTGCCTTATATGTAACAGGGGAGCGAACTGGCTTAGGCACATGGGTGGGTCTGTGGAGAAAAGGGTAGGCCTCATATGCTTTAATCCAAAGGGTGTACTTTTCATTGAAGGTGAGGTTGTTATCCTCATACAGGCAGAAGACTTCGGGTGCATATTCCTGGATGGGGGCCGAGCTGGACATAGGGGATCCAAGCGAAGTATAATGTGAACGCATTGTCTGTCTGCTGCCAGATGCTCCTAACAGACTCTCTGGTGAGCGCGACTGAATGTGGGAGAATGATAGGGGGACCTCTAAAAACTCCGAGTTTCTTCAGGCAGACAGGTTAATGGCTTCTTCCACAGCTTGATTTGGCTGGTGGAGGTTCCAGCAAAGAGGGGCAGACAGGTATAGCCTGGTGTCAAACTACGCAGTGACGATGTGTATATCAGCGTGATGTTACGGGTGATCACGTGAACCCACCACCACTATCGCTAGGTGGGCTGTTCACACCAGTCGGTCTGCACCAGTGAACAGGCACTAGTGCACTATGTGCAGAGCAACGTTATCCTTATTTGTACGGTGGACGACCGTGTATGCAAACTGTTTCCATGTTATGTGGGGCCCGTCAAGTGGTACCATACTATAATCCCTTAACCCTGGGCCTGGGTGGCTTTAACACAGCTACACATGATGAAGAGTCGGGATGAAGTCGATTTAATGTCTGATGGACACCTGCAAAAGATCTTGTGAGGGGGAAGTGGTCACCTGCTCAAGAATTTGCTAGTGGGAGCTAAAGGCTTGACCAGCTAGGTGAAGAATAGAAAAGAAGCACAAAAGGAGAGAAGCACAAAAGATTCACAGGAAAAGGAGGGTGGGAAAGTCAGGAAGTGCAAAGTGCACTCGGTGAAGGGTTATGCTTGGAATTATATCAGACCCAAACTCAAAGTGAGAATGATAGTCAAGAGATGAGAATTCCAAGCATAAGGAATACAGTCTAAACTACAGGTTTATATACTATCTGAAGGCTGTGCTATGGAACTTGCTAGAATATCATGGAATGTCTCAGAATGATTACCTAATGTGATGTCATAGGAACCTTCTGGAATATTTTATAGCCTTCCAATAAGATAAGATTAGATAAGGTGTGAATGGTGATTAGCAAAGTAAGATTCTTGTGTTTCTGACAGAAATGACTGAGGAGAGCCCAGGAGTGAAAGGGAATATATATATAAGGTAGGCAAAGATGCAAGCACAAAGTCTGATTGTCATATCCGTCAAATCCAGGACTCCAGACTTGACTCCGGACACCTTTCCTGCGACCTCCAGTGCATTCTCGATGAGTCTGCATTCCTGACACTCCAGACCTTCTGTATTTAGCATTCCTTGTTCTTAGTGTTACGCTCCATTCTTTGCTTACAGTACATAGCCACTAGCTTCGTCCCAGTTCACCCTCTGTCCCTGTGCCCGCTTAGGAGCACAGCTCCAGTACACTTAGCATCCGCACTCCAAACTATTAGTAAGATCTATGTTCTACTCCCGTATATAAAGTCCCCACACTTGTAATAGATACTCCAGTTTGAATATCAACTTGGACAGTCTCCCAAGCTCACTCTGACCCCCTTGAGTCTCTAAGACTCTCTTCTGAACCATCCTCAGCCTTTGTTGCTTGCAACAAGGCCAATCTGACTTCTTCCACCTGTTCCGAGTGTTGTGACAAGGGCGCACCACATACGGTGAAGCCAAGTCCTGCTCGAACTCTGGAGTTCCGGAGTTACCTCCCGGAGACCCTGGTTCTAACAGTATATTCAAACTCCCTCTTGTTATAACTCCTAAATTGCATCTGTCATGGCCACTCGTGTCACACGCTCCAGAACATGTGCTGTTGGCGCAAACCCACCCCTGTCCCCACGTTTCAATCCACTCAGCGTATTCGCAAGCAGTCGCCAAGGCCCCACCCTCGTTGACCAATTCCACAGTTTTTCCACCTGCCGTACTCCAGCATCCATTTCCCAGGCTTGTGCTCTCCAGCATTCACCAACTCTGGATGCACGGATTACTGAACTCGAGGACAATGAGTCATCATTGTCCAACCTACCTCAAGAACAAGATATCCCTCGCACACCCCCCAATGGTCCTAGAAGCCCGGAAGGTCCAGATGGTCCCGGAGGTGACTCCTCTGATGAAGACCCCAACTTCCCAGAGCTTGGGCCTGAGGACAGCGATGACGGGGAAGACACCCCTGGAAGCAGGGATGAGAACGAGCAAGTCCCTCGGGACACGCTCGCCCTCCTCACTGACACTATCCATGGCCTTGCTTGCTCCTCTCGTCGACGCCCCACTGATAGCACCCCCCGCACCAAAGTCTGAGAACCAGATCAGTTTGATGGGACTGACCCCCGGAAGCTCTGGACATTCCTAGTCCAGTGCGAGCTAAACTTCCAAGACCGTCCTAAGGCTTTTCGGACAGATCACGCCAAAGTAACATTTGTGCAATCCTACCTGAAAGGGATGGCATTGGAATGGTTTGAACCAGACCTCCTCCTCGATGAGGACCCCAACCTCCATCCGGTCTGGATGGATAATTTCCAGGAATTCATCCTGGAGTTACAGATGAACTTTGGACCCCACGACCCCATTGGTGATGCAGAGCACCAACTCAACCACCTGTCCATGAAGGACTCCCAATGCATCAACAAGTATGTGGTTGAGTTCAACCGCATCGCTTCACAAGTCCGAGGCTACAGAAAAGGTGCCCTCCAGCACCACTTCTACAATGGCCTCCCTGACTGGATCAAAGACGAGATCTCTCATGTCGGGAAGCCACCCACCCTCTCTGAACTCTGGACCCTCACTCAAGCCATTGACGCGTGCTATTGGGAGCGCAAGTCCGAGGTTAATCGCCAGGCGAAGCCATCTGCCAACCCCTCCGCCAAAAACAACAAGTCACCCAGCTCTGGAAATCACCAATCTGGAAGTAACTCCAACTCCGGTGGTCCTAGGGAGCCCAAGGACTGCAAAGGGAAGTCCGCCACCACCTCTACCTCCTCAAAGCCTGACCTTTCCGCTAAGCTAGGGAAGGACAGCAAGCTCACAGCAGCCGAGTGAAAGTGCCGCTTTGACCTTAAACTTTGCATGTTCTGTGGCCAAGATGGTCACATAGCCAAGGAGTGTCCAAAGTCAACCTCCAAGGCAGCTAAGGGTCGAGCAGCTAAGGCCACAACTCCGGAAGCCAAACTGGAGACCTCCTCGGAGGCAAAAAAAATAGAGTGCGACCTCCAGGACTCCGCACAGTCTGGGGGTTGCATTGACTCCACTAGTGCACCAAAGGAGATCTGGCTCAACGCATCCACTCTTTCCAATCCTCGCTCTCTCATTCCCTCCGTCAGTATCTGTGAACGGAATATTCCTCTGTTCCCTGCGCTTGTAGACTCCAGATCTTCCGATTGTTTTATAGATATGGAATTTGTTAATAAACACAATCTTTCGACCTACTCCGTACCCCCACTCCAACTCCAACTTTTCGACGGAACATCCAACTCCACCATTACTCAAGCCATCAACCTCACCATCCACTTTGAAACTGGCAATATCACTCCGACAACGCTGTACATCATTCTGCTAGACGGATCCTGTTCACTGGTTTTGGGACACAACTGGCTCACCCACTTCAATCCATTGATTGATTGGGTTTCGAGCAGTATATCGTTCCAGCCACTTGAGCAGTCCATGCCAGCAAAACCGAGCTCACCTCCACAGCCTCTGAATTCACCTCCTCCGGCTGACCCCATCACACCTGATCTGCCAAGTTTCTCTGAACGCCAGGCTCCACCCATCTTGTTCGTCAGTGCCCCTGCTTTTGCATTGGCCTGTTGACTCCAGGGCTCCACCCAGTTCAGCCTGCAACTCCACCCTCAGGAGTCTGAACTCTGGTTGGCATCCACTAATCCGGTTCCTCCTCCAGCTCCAGTCTACCTGTCTGGAATCCCTTCAGATTACCACAACCTCGCAGATGTGTTCAGCAAGAGCAAAGCATCCACGCTCACCCTGCATCGTGAACACGATTTGAAGATCGACCTGGAGGAAGGTACCTCCCCTCCCTTGGGCACCCTCTACTCCCTCTCCCCCTCCGAGCTTGAGGCTCTCCGGACATTCCTTGACGAACACCTCAAAAACAGGTTTATCCACCTGTCCTCTTCCACCCATGCTGCTCTGGTCCTCTTTGTCTGCAAGAAGGACGGTTCCCTCCGCCTCTGCATCAACTTCCAAGGACTCAACAAGATCACAAAGAAAGATCGCTACCCGCTTCCCTGCATCTCCGACCTCCTTGACGCTCCAAGCTGTGCCAAGGTCTACACCAAGATCAACCTCTGGCATGCATACCATCTGGTCCGCATTGCCAAGGGCAACGAATGGAAGACCTCGTTCTGGATGTGCTACAGATCATTTGAATGGCTCGTCATGCCATTCGGTCTGATGAATGCCCCCACGGCATTCCAGTGGTTTGTAAACTCAATCTTTGCGGATCTCCTTGACGTTTGTGTGATAGTCTACCTGGACATCCTCATCTTCTCCGAAGACAAACCCTCCCACAAGGAGCATGTCCGAGAAGTCCTCCGGAGACTCCACAAACACAACCTCTATGCAAAACCTGAGAAGTGCGAGTGGAATACTGACTCCACCAAGTACCTTGGCTACTAGCTTTCTCCCTCCAGCCTGACAATGTCCGAAGACAAAGTCACGGCTATCCGGGATTGGCCAGTACCTCAGAAGGTCCAGGATATCCAATTCTTCCTTGGCTTCGCAAACTTCTATCGACAATTCATTGCTAACTATTCTGACATTGTCATGCCCCTCACCTGCCTTACTCGTAAGGGCACCCCATGGCTCTTTGACGACTCATGCCTTGCCACTTTTCAGTCCCTCAAGGATGCCTTTACCTCTGCTCCTATCCTTGTCCATTGGACTCCAGATGCTCCGCTCATAGTAGAAACCGATGCCTCCGACTATGCCATCACTAGTATCCTCTCTATCCGTTGTCCGGACAAGGAGATCTGGCCTGTTGTCTTCTACTCTTGGACACTGTCCACTCCGGAGCTCAACTATGACACCCACGATAAGGAACTCCTGGCGATCTTCGAGTCCTTCTGGACTTGGAGACATTACCTTGAAGGAGCCGGCACTCCGGTCAATGTCATCACCGACCACAAGAACCTTGAGTACTTCGCCACCACAAAGCTCCTGACCTGCCGGCAAGCCCGCTGGTCGGAGTTCCTCTCCCAGTTCAACATGGTGGTGTGTTTCCGCCCCGGACACCTTGGTGCGAAACCCAACTCCCTCACTAGACGCTGGGACATCTACCCCAAAGAGAGGGATAAGGACTACGCTTGCATCAATCCGCACAACTTCCACCCCATCTTCACCCAGGAATAGCTCGCTGCATCCCTTTGGGCAACCTACCTCGCAGCCCCTGTCCTCCAGGCTAGCACCCTCCTCGATGTCGACTCCATCCACAGTGACATCCTATCCACCCTCCCAGCCAACCCTCTGGCCACTATCCACATGTCCACCTCCGAACCTGACTCTCAATGGTCAGTTGACTCTGATGGATTCCTCCGTCTAGATAACCAGATATATGTTCCAGACTCCGCAGATCTCCATCTCTGAGTCCTCCGGTACAAGCATGATCACCCACTCTCTGGACACTTTGGCCAGAACTGCACCCTGGAACTGATCTGCCATGAATATACATGGCCTGGCATCAGGACATTCATCAAGGAGTACATCTCCTCCTGTACCGCCTGTGCACGTGCAAAGGTTCCCAGACATCGCCCCTACAGACTGCTCAAGCAGCTCCTGGTCCCGGAAAGACCATGGAACTCCATCTCCATGGATTTCATTGAACAGCTCCCGCCCTCCTCTGGATTCACAGCCATCCTTGTCATCATGGATTGCCTCTCCAAGCAATGCATTTTCATCCTGACACACGACACCATTACATCTCCGGAATTGGCCCGACTGTTCCTCCTCCATGTCTTCTCCAAGCATGGAGTCCCCTCCCATGTTACCTCCGATCGAGGATCCAAGTTCATATCTCACTTTTTCCGCTCACTCGGCAAAGCCCTTGATATCCGCCTCCACTTCACCTCCAGATACTACCCAGAAGGCGACGGACAAACTGAATGAATGAACCAGACCCTGGAACAGTACCTCTGGATTTATTGTAACTACCAACAGGACAACTGGTCCAAACTCCTGCCCCTTGTGGAGTTTGCATATAACAATTCTCCAAGTGCTACCACCAGAGTCTCCCTGTTCTTCGCTAACAAGGGCTACCACCCGAGTATCACAGTTCACCCTGAGTGTGACCTAACCTCCACACGAGCCCATGAGTACTCTGTCAACCTCGATTCTCTCCACACCTTCCTCTGGGAAGAAATGGCTCATGCCCAAGAACGATACCAAGGCCCGGCAGATGCCAAGCGAATTCCGGCACTGGACTTCAAGGTCGGTGACCCAGTCTTTGTCAAAGTGAAATACTTCTGCTCCACACGACCCTCTAAGAAGCTATCTGAAAAGAACCTAGGGCCATATGACATCATTGCCAAAACAGGAAGCCATTCTTTCACCCTCCGCCTCCCGGATTCAATGAAGTCCGTTCACCCAGTCTTTCATGTCTCCCAATTGGAACCCTCCATTCCGAACATGATTCTGAACCACATTCAACCCCCACCACCTCCGGTCGAAGTAGATGGCAACCTGGAGTACGAGATATCGGAGATCCTTGACATCAAGTTGGATAGACAAAGGAAGAATTGCAAGCTGTTGTATCTGGTACATTGGTCTGGATACGAAGGAACCGATGAAGAAACTTTGTGGTTACTAGCCATGGAGCTCGATCACACTTCTAAACTCATCTCAGAATTCCACCTCCGGTATCCAGATCGACCCGGACCTCACACAGCCTGACAAGCAACTTCTCCAATTTTCCAAGGTACTAATCTACACCTCCATGCCTACCTCCAATCCCGCCTCCACTTCCCTCTTGTGCCTCTCCACCTCCTTCACCTCCGCAGTCAGCCCCTCCAGCTCCTCCTCCGCTAAGACCACGTCCTCTGACTCCACCTCTGACTCCACCTCCGAATCCCCTCCGTACACCTCCTGTGTCTTCAACTCCACTAACCTCTCCAGCAGATAATTCTGCCAGTCAAGGCAATGGACGATGTGACGCATCTGCCCCCTGAGCTCCCTCCCCATCCTCTCCACCTCCACACTCCACTCGCTCACCTCCGACTCCTTCGAGGTTCTCACCTCTGGCACCTCCACACGCACCTTCTTACAAGGCAACTCCGCCTCGCTCTCCACGCACTTCCTCCGATGCTCCAGCCTCCCACCTCCACCTCGGTCACAACGAGCCTGGGCAATCCGGCACTCTGAGCATGAAGTGGCCTTGCCAGGTCCAGGCACACACTCAAGACCACGTGTTGCACACTGCGAACACGCGCACTCCTTGCCTGTCCCAGAACCCTGTGTGGACTCTATGTCCTGGGCCTGCCTTAGGATCAGTCACAAGCATTCCAGTCCCTCACCACTCACCTGTCTATGCGCCTCCTCCTCCTCCTGGCGCTTCGCCTCCACAGTCTGCCACACCTCCTCCTGGCACTTCCGATGCTCCTCCCTCTCAGTCTCCTGGTGAAGGCACTCCTCGGCCAGCCTCTTCTCCTGCATCCAGCGGTGTCACTCGGTAAATTTGGCAACCATCAGGTCATCTCCGTCTCCGCTGACCTCAACAAGCTGCTCATCTGTCCAGTCACGGACATTGGGAAATTCCTCAATCATGGTGGTAGTGGTTTAGGGTCACAAACGACCGGACACAAGGCTTTATGGGGTTGTTCAAGCTCCATCCACACTCTGCTTTTCCATTCCAGATTGCCCCGCTGTAAGGGGGCAATAGCCCCTGTAGATACTAAATAGGGTAATAACCCCTGATTATGCACTTACGAGCGCATGTGATACGAGGTAATCACATGCGTGGTAGGTAGATAAAAAGGAGAGGCCCGTCCTGGTGACGGGCCAATCCTCATACATTACTCCTACACTACTCATCTGTGAATACCACTCGGTATACTTCACCTGTGTGAGTAAGGAGTGAGGACAGGGTGCAGAGCACCCAATACAACAACCTTACACCTGCATTAATGGCCTTCATGGGTTCAGGCCTAGAAGGGGGATACTGTCATATCCATCGAATCCAGGACTCCGGACTTAACTCCGGACACCTTTCCTGTGACCTCCAGTGCGTTCTCGATGAGTCCACATTCCTGACACCCCAGACCTTCTGTATTTAGCATTCCTTGTTCTTAGTGTTACACTCCATTCTTCACTTACAGTACATAGCCACTAGCTTCGTCCCAGTTCACTCTCCGTCCCTGTGCCTGCTTAGGAGCACAGCTCCGGTACACTTAGTATCTGTCATATCCGTTGAATCCGATACTCCGGACTTAACTCCGGACAACTCCGGACACCTTTCCTGTGGCCTCCGGTGCGTTCTTGATGAGTCCGCATCCCTGACACCCCGGACCCTCTGTATTTAGCATTCCTTGTTACGCTCCATTCTTCGCTTACAGTACATAGCCACTAGCTTCGCCCCAGTTCACCCTCCGTCCCTGTGCCCGCTTAGGAGCACAGCTCCGGTATACCTAGCAT
>JBBPKS010000437.1:0-12899 GCA_038089355.1 Pulveroboletus ridleyi | reverse complement strand
AAGTATGTCAATCTCACTTCTTGGAGTCTGCTTGGTAGTCCACACAGTTAGGTTTTTTCACTTGATTAAACACTACAGTACCTGGACCATCATAGCCACTTGATCAAGCCACTCTACTACTCTTTCTCCCTCAGTTTGCTAATGCACAGCAGACAGGGTTGGTTCAGAAGATGGAAGCATTGTAGGCTGAAAAAATTGGATGGATTGCTGCTGCTTGGAAACTGATAGTGTGTAGAGGGCACTAGAAAATGAAGGAAGCTAACTTGGAGGCACCATGGGTATGTTAGAAGGCAGGTGAGATAATGTTCAGCCATGAATGTGGCCACATCCATGAGCAGAGCTACAAGATGAGTTAGGAGTTATGAGATAACTGAGGCCTCCCTCCCAGGTTTTAACCCACCTAGCAAGCTTTAACCCTCCACAATGTCAGCAATTCTAAGCAAATTGCAACACAGTATGGACTGACTGCTGCATCTGCTCCAGGTCATGTATGACTATATACACTATCCCAGCACCATCCTGATACTACTGCAATGGGGCACAGTCTTGCAAAAGACCCTAGGGTCACATCAGGGTGATTGATAATCACAACAATGACTCTTGAACTTCCCTTATTGTACTGCAGATCAATGAGATTCTGAAGCTGATGAGGAAAGAGGTGTTAATAATGGGCTCACATCAAGAGTGCCTTCTTTTTTGCTTGAAGCATGCTATTCACATGAGTTAATTGTCAAAGGGTGAGACTATTGGGCTGGTTGCTTTGTTATCCCAGTTCTGGCATATGAGAATCATTTGGACTGTTTTTGTAATCTCTCTGAGTCATGTACCCTGGGGAATTTTTTGTGAAGTGCTATGCAAGGGGGTGACTCATGTCTGCTTGCTGTTGGCTGATACAAACAGATAGATTCAACAGTACAAGTGATATATCAAACTACTCAGTAGTCATACATATATGTAGGAAGTAGCAAGAACAAAGAGTTAAGCATTGTCCAACCTGGAAGCTTGAGAGCTGGCAGATGAAGCAGGGGATAAAACATTACAAAGAGAAGGACCACCTCCATGCTCCAAATCATTATTATCAATGGACTTGAGATCAGAGTGGCTCTCCACCCTGGGAAATAACCCAGAGGTTCAGCTGAAAAACCCTAGTCCTTCAGTGTTTACAGCATGCTTGACCTCCCCCAACTGCTAGATGCCATCCTTCAACAGCATTTCTGATTCTTCACAATCATCTATTGCCATCATAAACAGGATTTCAAGTTCTTTGAGCCAGAGATGATGATACTTTTAGCAAGTAGCAAATGTGGTGTGGCTTGCTCAAGAAAGCTATAGTAAGCACATGGCATGTACATAGATCTTCTATTTCCATCTTTCTATTAAGTGAAACCTGAAATGCAATAGACTTAGTGTCACTGATATGTAAGCTATGACTCAAATTAACCAATGTTAAAAATTTTCTTGGCCCTTTTCCTGGTTAATGAATCTGAAATCCCTGAGTCATTGTTCAAAGAAAGAGGGGTGCAATAGTGATACTCCAAAGAATATGAAAATGGATGAGTTCCACAGTAAGGAACTTATGAGACACTGTCAGGGACTAACCTAAGCATAAAGTATGTAAAAGGGACATCCAGATCTTCACTCTGGGAATGAGAGCAAAAGGACTAGAATATCAAGCATAAGCCTAATCTACAGGCGAGTGCTATGAATATATACTACTGCTAAACCCAAAACCCTAGGCAAACCCTGTGCTGTGGGCTAGGGCTTCTTACTAGTGGATATTAAATATGATTGGAACAGAACTCTAAGTATGATGGATAAATAAGCAAGGAATGAAGTGATGTTATGGTCTAGCCTATGATGTAATAGAATGATCTAGAAGGATCTACCTGAATCTAGATAAGATGAAGATAATGTCACATGGTGATGATAAGATAAGGGGAAATAATGGAATCAGAAATAAATAGGTTCTGTCAGATACCAGCTAAGTCTGTTGGTAATATTGGTGAAGAAATCATTTCCCCTTGCAAAGGGAAATTACTAGGAAAGGGTCTTCCAGAAGTTCCTGTGGGTGGGCAGGCTATGATCATGATCTCACACAGTGATATAGATGGTATGTTGACTGGGGAGCCTGAAGTTAGGGGGGATATCTGTGACCATGGAAAGAAGACATTCATTGCAACATATAATGAGTGTCCAAGTTGGCTGGGTGGGACTTGTGCAGGCAGGTGTTCAGCTATGCAGCTGGATCTGAGTCAGCAATGCAGCAATTGCTAGTAGCTAGTGGGTGCTAGTGAGTCAGCAGCCCAAGACTCAAGCTTGCCCTGCATAGGCTGCTGCAATAACACTAGTTTGTGAGCTCATGGACTCAAGACAAACTCATATGCCATATTTATCTGGCAAAGTCCCAACCTCTCTCACTTGCCCAAGCTGCTTACAGAAGTCTCTTAGTGGAGATGCTATTATTCATCACTTGTCTACTGAACTTGCATCTTGTGGTCAGTGGCTGGTTGAAACTCTGCCTAGCATGGAATGACCTCCTCTGATGGCTACAGATGGTGATTGCAACAAAGATTTGGATGCATTACATGACATGGAAGGAAAGCATATTTTTTTCATAGCAGGTTAA
Source organism: Pulveroboletus ridleyi (assembly GCA_038089355.1). Taxonomy (NCBI): domain Eukaryota; kingdom Fungi; phylum Basidiomycota; class Agaricomycetes; order Boletales; family Boletaceae; genus Pulveroboletus; species Pulveroboletus ridleyi. The sequence goes on along the minus strand of JBBPKS010000437.1, from coordinate 10,273 downwards.
TTGACTTTGTTAGAACTGGATCTTTGATAGGTAACTTTGGTGAAAGATAGAAAGTGAGTTGGGTCAAGTATCCTCATTCCAAGGGGTCCTGTGGAGGGTTAGTGTTGAGAATGGATAGCTGGGACCAACCTCAGTGCATGAGAGCAGGAGGGGATGAATTCAGATAATGTTCCAGGCAGGAACCAAATATCCTGGTTGACAATGAGGTCCAGGTGCACACAGATGTGGTCATGGATGGGACCAGATTGAGCACAAAAGGGGTTGAAGATGTGAGAGCCTGACAAAGACAAAGACAAAGGGAAATGACAAAGACAAAGGAAACTGACAATGATGAAACAGAAATTGATGATGATAAGCAAGATTGATGATGATAAGGGAAAAACCCAGCCAAGGATGAGGGCCAGATACAAATGAGGGGTCAAGGACAAGGACCTGGATACTGACAATAACAAGAAAAATGGTGTTGAGGATAATCCCAATGATGAGGAGAAGGACTTTGGATGATGGGAGGAGACCAGTGGGAAGCAGACTGATAAGATTCAAGATCTCAATACAATACTTTTATAGTCCAGGCATTTCCCTGGACTTTGTAGCTATGACAATGTCCAAGGCCCTATGAAGGGACACTCGAATCTAAGTAGTGAGATATCAAGAAACACAAGATATTGTAGTCAAATGTCAAATGAGGACTAAATAGAGGATAGAACTGACAAGAGATGAACATAAATAAAAGATTTGGTTAATGGAACCAGGCTGGATCAAATGGATAGGTACAAACTGGGACTGAATAAATGGGTTGGGTAAACAGATAAACGAAATACAAAATGGACTAACCTTGAGATGGTATGGACAGACATGAGACATGACTGGGAGGCTTGATGGATGCATGGACTAGCTGAAAGTAGGCCCTATAACCATAGGAGGCCACAGGCTCCTATACTGGAACTCCAGAGTTTAAGCAGAACTTCAGCTTCACTGTATGTGGTGTACCCTTGTCACAACTCTGGGTTGTCCTGTAACTTTGGAAGGTGGGATGGGGATTGGATTTGACCTTGTTGCAAGCAATGAAGATTGAGGATGGTTCAGATGAGAGTCTGGGGACTCAAGGGGATTGGATTGAGCTGGAGACTGTCAAAGTCAATATTCAAACTAAAGTATCTACAGCAGAGTATGGAGACTTATATATGGATGTGAAATATAGATCTTACTAATAGTCTGGAGTGTAGATGCTAAGTAGGCTGGAATTGTGCTCCTAAGCAGAGCACAGGAACAGAGGATGACTGAAGGTGAGACTAGTGGCTATGTACTGTAAGTGAAGAATGGAACATAACATAGAGAACAAGGGAGACTAAATACAGAGTATCCAGAATGTCAGAGATGTGAACTCATCAAGAATGCACCAGAGATCAAAGGAGATGGGTCCAGAGTTGAGTCCAGAGTTGGATCCGAGAATCCAGAATGGATGGATATGACAGACTTGATCAATGTTGATTTAGAATGGTATTCCAATGATAACCAATTCAATGATGATATGGACAGGTGCACCAAACCTATAGAATTCCCTGGTCTTCATACTGAACAAATGGATTCCTTTCAGGTGATAGGCTCTGGCTGTGAATGAGTCTTTCATCCCAATAAAGGCCAGGCAAGGCCCAGGAGTTTACATAAACCATATTCAGTGCATGGATAAGAATCAATATGCACACATTCACAGTCAAATGAATGTCTATTATCCATTCACTTGCCAAAGTGAATGGGAACTGGCTGATTGGCTGTCAAGCAGTTCACTCTCCCAAAGAGAGATTGATCAATACTGTCAAGTCCAGGTCCTCCAGACTTGAGTCTGATCAGAGGTCCAAAGGTTAGTGATACAAAGTTCATGAGGAAGGACAAATGGAGATTGGAGCAGTAAGAGGGTACCTAGGAGGACTTGGTGCAGGACATATGTGTTGCACCCTTGCCTAGGCTTGGTCCTTGTATTTTGTAGGAAAAGAAAGGAGAGGAGGAAAGAGAGAGGAAGGGGATCAGACAGGAGACAAGAGGAGACTAACTCAATATTTGTACTAAGGATACAAATGGAGCACAGAGGGCTTAAATACTAAAATTCCAGTTCAAAGTTCAGATGAAGGAATGGAGAATCATATGATAAGGTATATTGGGTAAGGAAAGAGCATATGGCAAAGGAAAACATATGGAGTGAAAGCATATGGAGTAGTAAAGGGTCTAAGGAAACAGATTAAGGGTTATGACTAAGAAATGAAGGATCAAGGATATAAAGGGAATACTAAATAAGGAAATCACAGAAGTCCAACAGGAAAGGGAGGAAGTCTGAGTGAGAAAAGTGTGAAGTTGGATGAAAGAGTTTGGACTAGGGGTTTGGAGGTCAGAGTTGATAGGTGTTATGATTTGTATCCTGTGTATACTCTTTTTCCTTGTTGGACTTACATTTCTCCTTGTTTAGCTCTCTTTATGCTAAACTCATAGTTCCCTCCACCACATGCTAGATCATTCTCTTGTATTCTCTAAACATTCTACACTTACTCATGACTCCCATTATGCCATTGGCTCACTGACTCAACAATTGGTCAGCCCTTTATTCCTTTGTGTTCTTTCAGTTTCCATATGATTATTCAGCATCCTCTGGTCTTTGTATATAAACCATGTTGAGTAGGCCCTTGTATGTCCAGCTTAGACCTACTTGGCTTATATAAGTCTTATTTCTTTTCCTGTGTCTTTGCTTCACACTTGAGTGAGCACTTTTGCTTGTGCCTGCATCCCATCCCAAATACAAGGGATTGTCCTTGGTCCACTCACTTCACTAGGAAGTCCCCATCTAGCTACTGCTAGGACAAACTCTTGACCTTGTTGCCTACAAGGTACCCCTTGACTCAAGGTTTAGGACACACTTTACCCTTCAGGATCAAGCATAACAAAAGGTCTAAGCTCTCCTGCTGCAGTTAGCACCACCTAAACCACCAACATTTTCTGAAGAAACCCCAGTCTTGCTGATTAGATCTTCAGACCTACCAGGGAATGCCCACCTGTCAATTCAGAACTAGAATCACAGTCCTCTGAGAAGAAACAACACCTGCCATCACCCAACCTTTGCATTGCTTCAGTAGAAGAGCAATGCAAAGACCTAGTCCTTGTCACTCGACTCTCTGAGGGACTATCCATTCCTAGAGAACCCACCCCACCATCACCTACTCCCATAGCCACTCACCACACACTCCCACAACTCCTAGCTGACACTGAACAACAGCAAAGGACTACCTGAACCAGAAACACAACCCCATTGCCACTACCACCATTCACACCCCTACCTATAACTGCCAAACCAACAGAACTCCATCTTGGGAAACCAGATGATTACAACAGTTCCTATGAGAAAGCTATATCTTGGCTTCACTCTGTTCAGTTTTACTTAATCACCAATGCTGGACTATATAACACTGATGCCAAGAAGATTGCATTTACCCTCTCCTTCATGAGGAGCAGCTCAGCTGGCACCTGGGCCAACACCTTCCACACCAAGAAACTGGCTGACCCCTCTGCTGGATATGGTAAATTTAAGGACTTTGTCAAAGACTTCAAAGAAACCTTCCAACACAAGGATGTCATTGCCAAGGCAGTTTGTTGGTTACAGAGCACCAAGATTGCCAAGCTTACTGACATCAACAGTTACATCTCTGAATTTAAGAACCAAGTCTTCCTCAGCACTATTAAGGATGACATTGTCCTTACTAACTTCTTTGCTGCTGAAATACCTGACTCTCTTTGCCAAAAGATCTTTTCCATGGATACCCCCCCAACCACCATCAATGACTGGTACAAGAAAGCCATCCACTTCATTATCCAGTGGGAGCAAGCTGATGCCTACAAGCACAAAGGAACATATAACTACTTTTGAGCTGCCACATCTTCTACTGCCTCCACAAAGGATCCCAACACCATGGACATAGACATCATCAGAGTGGGAAAGCTAACCCCCAAAGAACAAAAGCAATGTATGACATAGAAACTTTGCTTCTGCTGTTACCAACCCAGGCACATGTCCAACACCTGCCCCATCTTTCCCAGCCAAGGGAAAAAGAAGACCTCAGTTAAGAAGGTAGCCACCACACCTCTGCTATCTAAAATAAAACCCCTGATGATGACAATGAAGAAGATCCTCCTGAGGAAACCATCAAGAAGGTAACCTTCTCTAGATAGGGGAAGGGTTTTTGAAAGGAGGAATGCCCTTGATGCATATTTCCTTCTCTAATCACCATGTACTAATAGCTAAAGATCCCTGAGCAATATGTATCCCCATCATCTTTGCTACTGGTCTGAAGGTCATCAAAACCTATGCCCTCATTGATTCTGGAGCCACCTGATCTTGTGTAGACTGGGCCTTCATTAAGAAACACCACATTCCCCTCACCCATCTCAAAAAACCCCTTTCTATCTGGAATGCTAATGATACCCTGAACAAAGAAGGACCAATCTGGTTTTCCATCACCTTCTTCTTTGTGATTGAAGAGTTAACCTACTCTGAGGACTTCTTTGTCATACACTGTGGGGATGATCCCCTGACTCTTGGAATTCCCTGGCTGAGGGATGCCAATCCTCTCATTGACTGGTCAACCAACACACACCTCCTCCCAATATCATATGCCCTGCTGCCCCCCACACCAATGGAATCCCCTGCTGAAACCAAGTGGCTCATGGAACATGCCACTAGAGTAGCTGACATTCCAGATCCTATCCAAGTCCACCATGTCCCAAGACTAGGGAGGACACTAATGGCCCATCTATAAGGAATGGAAAACATGGGAAGACAAAGTTGTAACTAAATGACTTACCACTGCCACTGACCTCACTATCAAAGCCCTCACCAAGAAGAAGGAAATACACCTCCCTCTTGAATTTGCTAACTTTGCCTTGGTGTTCTCCAAGGAGTCTGCTAATTACCTCCCACCCTCTCAGCTATATGACCATCCCATTGAACCTGACAAAACCTTCAAACCTTGCTCTGCTAAACTCTATCCCCTCACTGAAGCAGAGAAGAAAGTATCAGAGTTACAAGTGTGGCACGCAAAGTGAAAAGATGGCCAGACTGGGGATTTAACCCAGGACCGCCTGGATAATTACCAGTAGCTCTACCATCTGAGCTATCTGGCCAGTGGTAGGTTCAAGTGGGTCAGGGGACTAGACATGTTGTGTGACAACAGAGGTCGTGTGTCATCAGATAAGTGACTGGGAACTATATTTGATAGAAAGCCACCAAGGAATTCCTTGAAGAAAACCTCCAAGTGGGAAATATCCACCCCTCAAAATCCCCCCAGTCATCACCCTTCTTCTTTGTCAAAAAGAAGGATAGGAAACTACACCCCTGCCAGGATTATTGATACTTGAATGAATATACCATCTGAGACACCTACCCACTCCCACTCATCTCAGATCTTGTTGAATGCCTCCAAGGCACCAGGGTGTTCACCAAGTTTAATGCCAGATGGGGCTATAACAACATCAGGATCAAGGAGTCAGACTGTTGGAAGGCCACATTTCTTACCTATAAAGGCCTCTTTGAACCTACCATCATGTTCTTTGGACTGACAAACTCTGTTAAGTCCGGGTCCTCCGGACTCAAGTCCAGTCAGAGATCCGAGGATGAGTACAAAGTTCGTTGGGGGACAAGCAGAGGACAGGACGGAGATAAGATACCTAGGAGGACGTTGGCACAGGACTTATGTGTCATGCCCTTGCCGAGATTCAGTCCTTGTATTTCATAGGGGGGTAGGAGGGAGCAGAAGGGCAAGGGGAGGAGACCGAGCAAGAATCAGGAGAAAGCTAATGTGATATTCATACTGAGGTATGAGGACAAAGTACAGGGATTTTATATATGAAAATCCAATTGGAGTTTGGACAAAGGAATGGAGGAGCATATGGTAAGGTACGTTGAGTAAAAGGAGAGCATGTGGAGATGGAGAAACATACATAGGGGAGGCATATGGTGTGACAAAGGGTCTATGGTAAGAATAAAGGGTCGAGGAAAGAATGAAGGGTCAAGAGGGGACAAGGGGAATACTAAATATGGTAACTGTGGAAGTCTGGGAGGGAGATACAAAGTCTAGATTATGGAGGTACAAAGTCTGGGTTTTGGGGTGTGGAGAAGGGATGAAGGGTTCAGAGACTGGAGATCAGAGCAGATATGACAAAATCCCCAGCCATCTTCTAGCAGTTTATGAATAACTCCTTCCATGATCTCATTGCTAAATGATGGCTCATCATATATATGGACAGCCTCCTCATCTTCTCCCCCGATGAGATGACCCACATAGAACAAACCTGCTGTGTTCTCAAGCAAATGATGGAACTTGACCTCCACCTCAAACTGGAGAAATGTGACTTGGCTACTGCCAAGGTGGAATACTTAGGAATGGTAGTCAAGCCAGGTGAACTAGCCATGGATCCCATTAAGCTTGCTGGAATTGCTGATTGGCCAACCCCATTGAAAGTCAAAGATGTCCAATCATTCCTTGGATTTGCCAACTTCTACCAATGCTTTGTCCTAGACTACTCCACCACTGCCTGCCCCCTTCTTGACCTCACTAAGAAGGACCACCCCTGGGAATGGACCATAGCATGCACTGATGCCTTCACTTCCCTGAAGAGGGTATTTACCACAGCACCTGTTCTCCTCCTACCCAACCTGACCAAACTATTCTCTATCACCATGGACATCTCCAAGTAGGTAACTGGAGGTGTCCTTCTCTAACCTGACAGCAATGGTGACCTCAAGCCATGTGCCTATCTCTCCCAATCCTTCTGCTTGGCAGAATGAAACTATGATATCTAACCAAGAACTTCTTGCAGTTATCCATGCCCTCAAAGCCTGGCAACATCACCTCCATGGATCTCCCTTTGTCATCTCTGTTCTAACTGACCATAAGAATCTAATGTACTTCAGGGAACCCCATAAGCTCAACTGCCAACAGGCTCACTGGCTTCTTGACCTTGCTGATTTCAACTTGAAATTCACCCATGTTGTTAGAACCAGGATCTCCGGGAGGTAACTCCAGAACTCCAGAGTTTCAAGCAGGACTTGGCTTCACCATATGTGGTGCGCCCTTGTCACAACTCCGGGGGTGTCCTGTAATTTCGGAAATGGGCGGAAGAAGTCGGATTGGTCTTGTTGCAAGCAACAAGGCCGAGGATGGTTCAGAAGAGAGTCTTAGAGACTCAAGGGGGTCAGAGTGAGCTTGGGAGACTGTCCAAGTTGATATTCAAACTGGAGTATCTACTACAAGTGCGGGGACTTTATATACGGGAGTAGAACATAGGTCTTACTAATAGTCCGGAGTGCGGATGCTAGGTATACCGGAGCTGTGCTCCTAAGCAGGCACAGGGACGGAGGGTGAACTGGGGCAAAGCTAATGGCTATGTACTGTAAGCGAAGAATGGAGCGTAACACTAAGAACAAGAAATGCTAAATATGGAGGGTCCGGGGTGTCAGGAATGTGGACTCATCGAGAATGCACTGGAGGTTGCAGGAAAGGTGTCCGGAGTTGTCCGGAGTTGAGTCCGGAGTACCGGATTCAATGGATATGACAGTATCCCCCTTCTAGGCCTGAACCCATGAAGGCCATTAGTGCGGGGCAATCTGAAGTGGAAGAGTGGAGTCCGGACGGAGCTTGAATCACGACCCTAAACCACTACCACCATGATCGAGGAGTTCCCCAATGTTCGTGACTGGTCGGATGAGCAACTTGTCGAGATCAGCAGGGATGGAGATGACCTGATGGTTGCCAAGTTTACCAAGTGACGCCGCCGGATGCAGGAGAAGAGGCTGGCCGAGGAGCGCCTTCGCCAGGAGACCGAGAGGGAGGAGTGCCGGAAGCGCGAGGAGGAGGTGCGGCGGACTGCAGAGGTGAAGCGCCAGGAGGAGGAGGAAGTGCGTAGACGGGTGTGTGGCAAGGGGCCGGAATGCTCATGACTGATCCCAAGGCAGGCCCAGGACATAGAGTCTGTACTGGGTTCCAGGGTGGGCAAGGGGCGCACGTGTTCGCGGTGTGCGACACGTGGTCTTGAGTGTGTACCCAGACCTGGCAAGGCCACCTCGTGCTCGGAATGTTGGACCGCCCGGGCTCGTTGTGACTGAGGCGGAGATGGGAGGCTGGAGCGTTGGAGGAAGCGCGTGGAGAGCGAGGCGGAGTTGCCTCGTAAGAAGGTGTGTGCAGAGGTGCCAGAGGCGAGAACCTTGAAGGAGTCGGAGACGAGCGAGTGGGGTGCGGAGGTGGAGAGGATGGGGAGGGAGCTCAGGGGGCAGATACGTTGCATCATCCATCGCCTTGACCAGCAGAATTATCTGCTGGAGAGGTTGGTGGAGTTGAAGACGCAGGAGGTGTATGGAGGGGGTTTGGAGGTGGAGTCGGAGGTGGAGTCGGAGGACGTGGTTTTAGTGGAGGAGGAGCTGGAGGGGTTGACCGCGGAGGCGAAGGGGGCGGAGATATGCAAGAGGAGAGTGGATGCGGAGTTGGAGGTAGACGCGGAGGTGTAGTGTAGTACCTCGGAAAATTGGAGGAGTTGCTTGTCAAGCCGTGTGAGGTCCAGGTCGGTCCAGGTACCGGAGGTGGAATTCCGAGATGAGTTCAGAAGCATGGTTGAGCTCCGTGGCTGGTAACCACGAAGTTTCTTCATCGGTTCCTTCGTATCCGGACCAACGTACCAGATACAACAGCTTGCAATTCTTTCTTCATCTGTCCAACTTGGTGTCCAGGATCTCCGATATCTCGTACTCCGGGTCGCCATCTACTTCGACCGGAGGTGGTGGGGGCTGAATGCAGTTCGGAATAGTGTTCGGAATGGAGGGTTCCAATTGGGATACATGAAAGACCGGGTGAACGGACTTCATTGAATCCGGGAGGCGGAGGGTGAAAGAGCAGCTTCCTGCTTTGGCGATGATGTTGTACGGCCCTAGGTTCTTTTCAGATAGCTTCTTAGAGGGTCGTGTGGAGCGGAAGTATTTTGCTTTGACGAAGACTGGGTCACCGACCTTGAAGTCCAGTGCTGGAATTTGCTTGGCGTCTGCTGGACCTTGGTATCACTCTTGGGCATGAGCCATTTCTTCCCGGAGGAAGGCGTGGAGAGAATCGAGGTCAACAGAGTACTCACAGGCTCATGCGGAGGTTAGGTCACATTCAGGGTGAACCGTGATATTCGGGTGGTAGCCCTTATTAGTGAAGAACGGGGAGACCCCGGTGGTAGCACTTGGAGAATTGTTGTATGCGAACTCCGCAAGGGGCAGGAGTTCGGACCAGTTGTCCTGTTGGTAGTTACAATAAATCCGGAGGTACTGTTCCAGGGTCTGGTTCATCCATTCAGTTTGTCTGTCGCCCTCCGGGTGGTATCCGGAGGTGAAGTGGAGGCGGATGTCGAGGGCTTTGCCGAGTGAGCGGAAAAAGTGAGATATGAATTCAGATCCTCGATCGGAGGTAACATGGGAGGGGACTCCATGCTTGGAGAAGACATGGAGGAGGAACAGTCGGGCCAATTCCGGAGATGTAATGGTGTCGTGCGTTGGGATGAAAATGCATTGCTTGGAGAGGCGATCCACGACAACGAGGATGGCTGTGAATCCGGAGGAGGGCGGGAGCTGTTCGATGAAATCCATGGAGATGGAGTTCCATGGTCTTTCCGGGACCGGGAGCTGCTTGAGCAGTCCGTAGGGGCGATGTCTGGGAACCTTTGCGCGTGCACAGGCGGTACAGGAGGAGACATACTCCTTGACGAATGTCCTGATACCAGGCCATGTATATTTGCGGCGGATCAGTTCCAGGGTGCGGTTCTGGCCAAAGTGTCCGGAGAGTGGATGGTCATGCTTGTACCAGAGGACTTGGAGACGGAGATCTGCGGAGTCCAGAACATATATCCGGTTATCTAGACGGAGGAATCCGTCAGAGTCAACCGACCATCGAGAGTCGGGTTCAGAGGTGGACATGTGGATAGTGGCCAGAGGGTCGGCTGGGAGGGCGGATAGGATGTCACTGTGGATGGAGTCGACGTCAAGGAGGGTGCTAGCCCGGAGGATGGGGGCCACAAGGTAGGTTGCCCAAAGGGACGCAGCGAGCTGTTCCTGGGTGAAGACGGGGCGGAAGTTGTGCAGATTGACGCGAGCGTAGTCCTTATCCCCCTCTTTGGGGTAGACGTCCCAGCGTCTAGTGAGGGAGTCGGGTTTCGCACCAAGGCGTCCGGGGCGGAAACGCACCACCATGTTGAACTGGGAGAGGAA